>CM076583.1:888488958-888725560 GCA_034641835.2 Pinus albicaulis | reverse complement strand
TGATGTTTTGCAAGAGATAACGGCGAATTTTGTTCTACAAGATCTGAGGGCGAATGATGTTCTGCAAGAGCTAAGGGCGAATGCTGAGGGCGAATGTTGTTCTGAAAGAGCTAAGGGAGAATGCACGCGTGATATCAGACGTTAATGTAGTTTTTAATAAAATCATTTTTATGTAGTGCGCATTTGATTTTTTCATTTCAAATAATTTTTATATACATTTGATTTTTGCATTTCTAATACAAGTGACAAAAAAATTTCTAAAAGAGGTTGAAATTTTTAGTAGAATAGCCATGAAAGACTAATTAAAATGGCTTAAAATGCAAGTGGATCTTCAAAATAAATGTAATTGAAGGTTATTCCCACTAAATTTTTTCAAAAGTGCTTACATTATTTAAGTTATCTAGGACATTTTTTTGTATCACACAATCTAAATTAAATAATGAAATAGTTGGGTAGTCTTATTGTTTCAAATTAGGACACAATTTTCAAATAGTGATGAAGTTTCATGTGATGATTAACTAACAATATTCTCCTTTCCTATCCTTGAAAAACTATACAAGGTTCCCTGCTGCCACATGAAACCCTAACTCATGTAGCAGCATAGGACCAGTCCTCCATTTTTCCCGTCATAAGGCATTTTTCACGTATTTGACGACTAGAATTTGTAGATTCCCGTTTTCCGTGACATTCTAGGAAGGATTCAAGACTTAATTTTGACGTTTGAATTTTTTTCAAAAACGTTCTTACGCCCTTTAATTTCCACTTACCAATAATTTTGCAACACTAGTCCTCTTCGCAATTGCAAGGTTGTACTCAAAAAGTAAGGAAAGTTACTTTTTTTCGCTCACTCAAAATTAAAAATTTAATAAAGGAATTACCACTTATCATTATTGATATTTTAAAATTAGAATCAATTTAGTTTTCCCCTTCCTATTAAAAAAAGTTCACAAATCCTTTCTTTTACATAAAACACCAAAGAAAGAATAAAGCCCGTTGCCCTGCAAACTTCCAAGGTTGTGATTAGTGAAGCAGTGAAAAAGTAGGGCTATAGCACTAAAAAATTAGAATTCCAATCTGCCCCAACATGAAGTAGTGTTAATATAGCTGGTGGCTTGGCTTGATGGTCAAACAGTGAATTACACAAACACAAAATAAAAGCTTTAGGCATCTAGTTCCTTACACTCGCACTCTCAAGGCATTCAGACTTAGGCCGAGCTCAAGATTAGCTCCGAGGAAAATAGATTGCCTCATTAACCTGCCATATTAATTTCATAAGGTATGTTCGAATTTTGAACTGCTAGGGTAATTTATTATTGTGAAATCATAGTTCTAAATTATCTCTTATTCTGTGAGCAATGTAATCTATTAATTGTAAGCAGATTCATTAAAAAAATTGAAACTAATTTTAGCATGAATGATGACAATTTATATATTAATTGGTTTTTAAGAGTATTTGTATTATGTAGGAGCACTGGAAAGAAAAATCAAGACTTCATTTTCTGTTTTCCTTATTTTATTGGGCTTAACTGGAGAAAATTGAATATGAATAGTGATTTAATTGTAAGATCAATGGGCCAAGGCCATACATCAACATTGACCACAGTGGGGAAGTATAAAAGCATGGATATTCATGCAAGTATAGTTATTAATGTAAGATCAAAGTTAACTCTTAGCTTCACTAAAGAAATAGAAGGCAAAGATCTAGCATCAATTGAAACTCACATGAAAAAGTAGATGAAAAATGTACAATCATCCAATGGAGAGGTAATCTATAATTATCCAATAAGACTCTTGGCTATGCCTTGAGACTAAACTAATTCTCAATATTTTTGAATAATCGTCCATTGGAATTTAGTAGGAAAACCATAGTAAATCATTGTCCAATGGCCATGCAAAAATATATAAAAAATAATATTTGTTGGTTGTTTTTCAATAGGTGGACCATGATGGGACCACTGAGAAGGTGGGGGTGTTTTTTTAATCATGGAAGTGAGGTTTATTATATTTATAGTCAAGTTACCTTTCCCATAAATTTTCTCGATCAAGTTATTCATTCATTGAACTTTGATTCATTCCTACTGTTTTGATACACAATCCAATCCAGTTGAGTCTTGAGTCTTCATTGAGAATGGCATTCATAGGTTGTCAAGAAAGAGGTTATCATGCACATGCACTCTTCTTTTCTTGGTATCTTTGTAACTATGTTTAGCCTGAGTTCTATATTTTTAAATTATCATAATAGTTCATGATTATTAGGCTTTTATTTTGTATTTTAAGAATTTTAATTTAATTATTATTAATCACTAAATTTAATATATATATATATATATATATATATATATATAGGTAATCTATAATTATCCAATAAGACTCTTGGCTATGCCTTGAGACTAAACTAATTCTCAATATTTTTGAATAATCATCCATTGGAATTTAGTAGGAAAACCATAGTAAATCATTGTCCAATGGCCATGCAAAAATATATAAAAAATAATATTTGTTGGTTTTTTTTCAATAGGTGGACCATGATGGGACCACTGAGAAGGTGGGGGTGTTTTTTAAATCATGGAAGTGAGGTTTAGTAGATTTATATTCAAGTTACCTTTCCCTATAAATTTTCTCGATCAAGTTATTCATTCATTGAAATTTGATTCATTCCTACTGTTTTGATACACAATCTAATCCAGTTGAGTCTTGAGTCTTCATTTAGAATGGCATTCATAGGTTGTCAAGAAAGAGGTTATCATGCACATGCACTCTTCTTTTCTTGGTATCTTTGTAACTATGTTCAGCCTGAGTTCTATATTTTTAAATTATCATAATAGTCCGTGATTATTAGGCTTTTATTTTGTCTTTTAAGAGTTTTAATTTAATTATTATTAATCATTAAATTAAAAAAAAAAAAAAAATATATATATATATATATATATATATACATATATATATATATAGTTATTATAGTTATTAAACTTTCAATAGAATTATTAAACTTTCAATGGTACATCAACTTTCATACATGAGAAAATAGATACTGAAAAATGGTACATCATGGCCTGATTAATTTCGCTCAGCAATTTCAAATGGTATAACATTTAGTCAACAGTAATCATTAATTCCTGCACACAGAGACTAATTTCTCTAGAAGCCTAAGATTTCTTTGGCTTGTTATTCTTATAACTACATAGACATAATTAATAGAGAGATTTAGGACAAAAAAAAATCTAGCGCTTAGTCTCCACTACTCAACATGATTTTGTGAGAAATAATACATAGATTGATTTCTCTGAGTGCCTTAGCGTTCTTTGGCTCATTATTTTAATCACAACAACAATAAAAAATGCACCGAGGATCTGTTCTTAGTCCGATTATGCAATTTTTATAAGACAGATTATGCAATATTAATAATAAACATAAATTTATTGCAATTTAGGGAAATCTCGTTCATGTTTTTTTCTTTATATTGGAAGGTTACTTTCTTTTTGAAGTAATTTTTACTAGATCATAGCATATATTGACGAAATATTAGTTTGACAAGAATCAGTTATCTCTCTTGAAACTTTAGGTATTAAAAGTTCATGACACAGATATATCACACTCCAAAATCCAAAAAAATGGAAGAGCGTTCAATTTTTTTAATCAAAATTTTATTGGTGAAGGGTTAATTTATTACGAGAACGTCATTAATGAAGTGAAAAACTTTAAACGTAACGTTTATTGACTAGAACAATAATGACCAAAACATCAAAAAAAATTGTGTGACGGGTAAAGAGAAATCCAAATTCCAACCCTGCCTGCCACCTGTTGGTGAGTGGAGTTTATGCACTTTTCATTTACAGCTTACCAGGTTACTCATGTTACCAATATTTTCACATGGCTCACTTTTAGGTGACTACTTATTGTACTTCTTCTTTATAAAGAAAAATTGGTAGATAATTGTATTGATTTGAAATCTATAACAAATCTAGGCAACAAAATTACAACAAATAGAAAATTATGCAAAAAATTCACGAGGGCACTAATGTGTGGATACCCTATCATTTCTTAGATCCTCATAACTTACCAACACCTAATATATTGGTATACACATAATATGGCATTTACCTGAAGTATTTCATATGTATCTAGAAGTAAATAAGTTGTATGACAATTGTTATGGAAGATATAAGATGTGTATTATAGTTTATATTTCAATTTATCTTAAGTAGCATGCATGTGCGGTTCATATAGTGACTACAATTACCAAATATATTTCAGTGAAGATGTGAAGATGATCTATCATTAGGTCCTAATTACTTAAAGCATCATTAATTAGCTTTCCAAATGAATAAAATATGTTAACAAATTAGTAAAAACTAGGAAAACAAATCATGCTTTAAAAAATATGGCACAATGAGTCACACTCTGAGATTTATTTAATTACTCATCAAGTGTCACTACAACATATATATGATCACCATTACCATAGAAATGGGACATGTTACCATCATTTTGGTTTCACCAATGACATTCCACATCATGAGCATTGTTTAGGGTTGATTGTGTTGATTTTTTTTAAACAAATCATTTATACATTTTATGGAAATTATAGACACAATTTATAATCACATTACAAGATCATGATGTATGGATATTCCTTATCATTTCTTAGATATTCACAACTTACCAACACCTAATAGATTGATATACACATCATATGGAATTTACCCCTAGAATGCCACATGTATCCTAAAACAAATTAGTTGTATGGCAATTGTTATGGTGCATATATGATGTGTATTACAGTTTATCTTATAATTTTGTTGAAGTAGCATACAACAATTTACATAGTGATATGAGAACCACTCTCTAGAGTATACATCAATTTTGTACACATGGCTTTTCAGTTGATTTTTAAGATATATCATTGGTGATGGTCACATGATTATATAATGAACCATTAAGTTGAACTATGAAATTATTCATCACAACACACACACACACATATTGATGAATTAATAATTTTTCTCATATAATTTTTTTAATCTATTTTGAAAAAAAAATTATATATAATTATTTCTAAGAAGAACAAGAGAGAATTCCTTACCATATCTTCGTAAAACATATAATAGCAAGAAAATTAATCTATTGAAATTTCATTTACAAACATATTCATGGAGTAAAATGAAGATTAAAAGGAGATATTCATGGATTTACCTATAACATCACCTCATAATTAAGAATGTAAATGTACAATATTGATGATACATAGGTTAGGAGAAATTAATCTATTGAAATTTCATTTCCAAACATATTCATGGAGTAAAATGAGGATAAAAAAGAGATATTTATGAATTTACTTATAACATCACCTCATAAAAGTGTAAATGTACAATATTGATAAAATTTATTTATATATGATAAATAATAAACCTTTATCTCACATGTATCATATAATCTTATAAACAAACACATTCTATAATATGCAATAAAAGTGAAATTACCCTGATCATGGAAATAAGACTAAGTTCAAGAAAAAGAAAGTAGGAAATAAACCATAAGTGACCGATTACGTAAAGGCATATAAGTGTCATTATACCAACAATGACCAAAGTGTCACTATTGTAGCGGATGCCTCAACGTACGCAGAATTGCAACACTTAGACATTGTGCCGCTACTTGTGACGTTTGAAGGCGGTCATCTGTAACCTTTGAAGGCATAATCCTGGTACGATGTCTTCCTCCAAACGATACCAATTGAGACACTTTGTCTAAGTGTCGGTATTAGAGCACTTTTCTCTACTTGTCCCGGTATAGTGACAGTTTCGAAATGGGATTGAAAAAATTTGCGGAAATTTTAAGACATTTGGTCAAAAGTGTCGGAATTTCCCCAAAATATTACTAGTGATTTTATTTCAAAATTCAATTCATATTTTACATTGTCTTTATCATGATTTTTATTACGGAGTTCATGTATTAAATGAAAGGAGAACTTCACCACCACCTTTAGCTTCATCTCTCACCCTTTATCATCCCTCTCTTCTTTAAAATCTCCATCTGACCACAATTTTTCAAAAATTTCATCCACATACATAGCGCAGCCTAGGGGTGCGATAAAAGCCTCCCAAAGAGGTTCTGAACTTGACGATGGTCGACCACCTTCCCCGCTATCCCCAAAAGCCACCTTACGTTACACACCTTACGCATCCTTTTCACACCCATTTTGGCCTCAAATTCCCTCGGTATTTCTGTAGAAATTGGGACTTTCCTATATGCTTGCAAGAAACATGTATTAGTACTTGAATCAGCATAATGAACCCCTCCTTAAGCCCCGAAACTACCAACCACATCATTTATACCTACCAAAACCACGGAAACACACGTTCAGCCTTGCACCCATGTGTTCGAGCCTTCCATAAGCCACCTTGGCACTTTATTCTCTAGTTGCAAAACAACACATTTACATGCATAGTTAGGTCATGATTATTTTCATGATTAAAGCATGATAGACGAGCATAGGTGGTAGTGTGTTTAGCCATTTGGCCCGACAAAGTGTGATTAGGTTATTTTTACTTTGTATAATTTCATTGACCAATTTTACTTCATGCAAGATGACTAGTTTGCTTTCATTTCTTATCATAGCTTAATGTGTGGATTTATTTCATTGTAGAGTAGTTAGATGTACTTGCTTCTTGTAGTGTATTTCGGTACTTGCTAATAGCGCCATTACTTTGAATCATTTGTAGTAGAGCCTAAAGTTATAAGTGTGATGGACTTCATCCGAAACCCTAGAAGTAGCATCCTTTCATAAAGCTTAGAAAGGGATGACGTGAGTAGAATGCATACATTGTGTATATAGCACGCTGTGACCTCCAAGTTTTTACGAACCATGTGTTGATAAATTAAATTAGGGCATCCTCACAGGGTGCAGCATTCTTGGTGCATTACCGGGCTCACCACGGTGTATCATCTTGGATCTATCCACGATGGCGATGTGGGATGTTTTTTTGGTGAACTAAATTTTGGGTACTCTATCCACAATAGTGAATAGTGTAGCCCTATGTTGAATGTATGGGCCAGTTGTTCTTCATGCATATTGCATTACTATCATGGTTATCACTTTTTCTTATATTCTCATTTGGTATTGTTTTTGTTTGGTATGGGTAAAGGTGAATAAGTCTCGGAAATTTGTATACATGTTAACGAGATTTATGACCTCAAGTTTAAGTGTTTTAGAATTCACAACTCTGGCAGTGACATGTAAACCATGGAGAACAATACTATCATGCCAAAGTAAAAAATGAAGATGCCAAATACTAAGATGTACAAAGCCAAAGTAGTGGTGTGTTCCATCATATGAATGGTGTGGTCAAAAGTTTTTATGATTTTATAATAGACTCATGACTATGGTAAATTATGAGTCAATATTGTAATTGAAACAAATCTACATGTCATTTATTGTTTGTAATGGTTATTTGTGGTCCTTGAAAATGTTTTTATTTACATGTTGTAAGGCTTGAGAAGCATCCATACCCCTTTGTTATGTGTTCCCTCTCTATTAGAGAGTGTTAACACCCTAGAAGAGTCCTTCATACGGGATCGATACACTTGGGTGGGGCGTGTTAGTTATAGACTCTATGAGGGTGAAATTTTATATCTAGGGGAGTTCATCGAGAGGTTGGATGAACCATGTATTTGAAGAATTCCTAGAAAGACGGCGATTTGCGACGGTTGGGGACCCATGCATTTTGGTACACGGTTGTTCCTTTATATTGACATCAACAATTGCATGAACAAGGTACAAGGAATAAATACGAGAATGGTCCGGATGTAGAGATTTTCAAATGGATATCGAGACAACTATTCATTAAGGATTTGTGTTGGAAAATGTAACTCCTACTTGTCTCGATTATGATTCTTGTTATGTAAAGGGATTATTTCCTATTATTTAAAGAGTTTCTTCCTAGTTTGGTGTGTGGTTGAGATATTCTCTCGGCCAACAAAATGTGTGTCCAATATAGTTTTCTATATTGAGACAAGACTTCTTGTATATGTGTAATATCATAATTGATGAATAATGAATTTATATTTCCTTGTGGAAATTTGACGGAGGTTAAACTTAAGCTTTGTGACAACCTTAGATTGGAGCAATTCTTGCATTTTCTTTTCCAGTGTGATAATTGTTCAAAGTATGCTGTAACTCTATTATCCTTAACTCTACCATAATTTCAAAACCCCAATTTTACTAGAAGATAATGCCTAAAGGAGCTACCCAACTTCCTTTTCTAAGTGAAAAAGCCCTCAAGGAATTTTTACCCTGCAAAATACCAATACTATTTCCCATTCTCCTTTTTTACCTAGGTGATAATTTTTTTCCAATTTGGTTTTAACCTTTAAAAAAAAAGTTCTCACTTCTTGTTTTAATATGGAAAAACTTTAGCCCTTAAATAATTTTTTAACTATAATTTTTCTTATTGAAAAGAGGGAAAATTAAAGTTTGAAACAAAAAAGAAAACTTATTACTTAATTTTCCTTTTTGTTGAAGGTGTTTTTCTTTACCTTTTTTCAAATACACATTCCTTTTTATTATATAATCTCCTTTTTTATGTGGACCAAAAAAAATGCATTTTTGTATTTTAAAAAAAAAATTAACAAATTATAGACATACTTTCTCCCTTTCGAAAATTTTATGTAGGAAACATAAGAAAAAATAAAATCATTTATGGCTCACTCTTGAACAAACACGCTGCCTCCTAAGTCTTAACATCGATCTACGATATATCTTTGTCGTTTTAGCTTTGGAAAATTACAACAACACCACCAACTCCAAACACCACAATCTGAATAATCATGCTTTGTATTCGTTTTTTTATTAATACCCTTCTCAAAAATCCTGTTTTATTATGCCTTCTCAAAAAAATGTCTTTTTCCATTAAAAACATGCAATGTGGGAAAATTATAACTGACTCTTTTCTCCTTTTTAAAAATTTATGTGGAAACATTCAAAAAAAATGAAATAATTGTAAAACTCCTCTTGAACAAATGTATAGACTCCTAAATACCTTTGCTCAAATCTCAAATATATCTTTGTCGTTTTAGCTTTGGAAAATTACAACACTTCCATCACCAATCCAAACACCACAATCACAAGAATAAGAAATGAAATTTCACTTTAATCGAGGAGTTTAGCTCTAAAGCAAATTACGGTAACACACCACCAACCCAGAGCACCACAATTATGAACAAAAATGGAATATCACTTTAATCTAGTGGCTATAAAAGGTTTGTGAAAATGTGATATTAGAAAATGAACTAGCCTCACTTACACACACTACCTTGGAAATTAACAAAACCCCAATGACAGATCTAGATCCAAAAAAAGTTATTAAAATATTTAAAAATAGAACTAGAAAAAACCGAAGGTAGATCAAAAAATATATTAAAATGTTAAAAGCTTTGAATTAAGCTTTGATACCATGAAAAGTGTCGAAATACCTAAGGATAAGACTACAAAGCTAAAAATCATTCGAGAGAGAGAGATCACAAGATGAAGAAAGAAGGGAAAACAAATTTCATTTCTTCCTAAAATGACCTATACATGAACCTAATTTATAGGAAAAATATAGCCTTTTGGTGATATTTAGAAGATAATAGTGATGACTCAATAAGTTTCAATATTGATTAGAACTCTTACATTATTTCCATGAGAAAGTCAATAACAAGGATATGGAAGTGGCTATATTTAATGACACAATTGAGAAAGATGCTCCTCAATAGAGGCATTCTCCTAGATCAATCTGGAAGTGGGAGTTGGAACCATACGTGGGGAGCTGCGGCATATAATGCAACATGATGGTAACAATATAGGTCGGGAACAAAAAAAACCCTCGATCGAGTGGCTAGCGGCAAGGAGTGGGCGAGAGGACACACTAGCGAAATGGGAACACCATGGAGAGGTCGGACAACAACGTGGCCCATCGCATGCAAATAGTGGCCGGATGGTCGACGGGGTTATGGATAGGACACTTCCCAAGCGGGAACATAATTATGGTAATTAATTTGTATATCGAAAACGGCTGAAAAAGTTAGCGAGGATGTCGAATTTCATTGGGATAAGGGGTACAGAAGGAATGTCTCGAGACAATTTAAGAACAACAACATTGTAACCATTCTCATAATTTACTAACGTGGAGAGGTCGGCTCCTCCTGTGTGCCTGGGAAGCCATCGTGAAGAAGGGCGGGTGGAATGCGTGGATGGCTTGATATGCATTTAAAAATCCTCCTTCATGGAAATGAAGTTAGTATTGGAATTTCGCAGCATGTAGGCAAAATTTTATTGTTTTTAGATTTTGTATAATGGTTATGCCAAGATTTGTGGTCGCAGGGTTGGCGGGGTTAGTAAAACTGAGTGGTAGAAGTCGCCATGGATTTTGTCAGAGTTAGAAAATTTAACAATGCTTCTCTTAAATCCTTGTGAAATTAGAAGGTAAGACAAAAATGTATGTGGAGTCTTGCCTCGGAAATTGTTTGCATCTGCAGTCAGTGATGTGAATGTTTGGTAGGTTAGCGTCTAGGAGTGTATGGTTGTGCTCTCGAGGTAGAAGTTCACAGTATTTTCATCTGTTGTTGAATAGGTCGGTCAATGAGTTTGACTTATGGGATTTAACAATATGGTGGGTTTGCAAAATTTTGGTTATGGGTAGGGTTGGAATTTTTTTTTGCTTTTATGGGGTGGTTACTTTGTTTCGATTTTATGCCTTTTCTATGGGTTGGGGTAGTTGGTGTCGTAGGTAAGAAGGCTAACATTTTGGGAAAACATACAATGTGGGAAAATTGTAAACATGCTTTCCTCCTTTTTAAAAATTTATGTGGAAACATTCAAAAAAAAAAAAAATTAGAAAATAATTTATAATCACTCTTGAACAAATCATGAACTCTAAATACCTTTGCTCAATCTCCAATATATCTTTGTCGTTTTAGCTTTGGAAAATTGTACTTCCATCTACTTAAATCCAAACACCCTGATCACGAATAAATGAAATTTCACTTTAATCGAGTTTTAGCTCTCGACAATTCACGGTAACCCGCACCACCAACTTGAAACACCACAATTACGAACAAAATGGAATATCACTTTAAATCTAGTGGCTATAAAAGGTTTGTGAAAATGTGATATTAAGAAATGAACTAGCCTACTTACACGCTACCTTGGAAATTAACAAAACCCCGAATAGATCTAGATCCAAAAAAAAAGTTATTAAAATAATAAAATAGAACTAGAAAAACGGAGAAGGTAGATCCAAAAAATATATTAAAATACTTAAAAAGCTTTGAATTAAGTTTTGATATACCATGAAAGAGTGTCAAAATACTGAGATAAGACTACAAAGCTAAAAAATCATTCTACGAAGATCACAAGATGAAGAAGAAGGGAAAACAAACTTCATTGCTTCTAAATTGAACTATACATGAACCTAATTTATAGGAACAATATAGCCTTTTAGTGATATTTATAAGATAATAGTGATGACTCAATAGTGAGATAAAGTACAATGCAACTCATAATATCGCTAAGTAAGATTATAAGTTTCAATATTGATTAGAACTCTTACGTTATTTCCTTGAGAAAGTCTATAACAAGGATATGGAAGTGGCTATATTTGTGACTTTGAATTGAGAAAGATGCTCCTCAATAGAGGAGCATTCTCTTAGATCAATCATGGAGGTGGGGTTGGAACCATACGTGAGGCATATAATGCAACATGATGGTAACAATATAGGTCGGGAACAAAAAAACCCTCGTCGAGTGGTGAGTAGCGAGGAGTGGGCCGAGAGGACACGGCGAAATGGGAGCACACATGGAAGGTGGGACAACAACGTGGCCATCGCATGCAAATAGTGAGATAATGGTCGGCCAGTGATTTATGGAGAGGACACTGACAAGAACATAATTATGGTAATTAATTTGTATGTCGAACAGGCCACGGAAAAGTTAGCGAGGATGTCATAATTTCATTGGGATAAGGGTTGAAGGAATGTCTCGAGACAATTTAAGAACAACAACATTGTAACATTTCTCATAATTTTGTTAACAACTGTGGAGAGGTCGGCTCCTCTTGTGTGCCCTTCGGAAGCCATCGTCGAAGAATTTGGTGGAATGCGTGGATGGCTTGATATCATTCGAAATCCTCCCTTCTTTATGCGAATGAAGTTAGTATTGGAATTTCGTAGCATGTAGGCAAAATTTTATTGTTTTTAGATTTTTTGTATAATGGTTATGCCAAGATTTGTGAATACCTTGGGGTTGGCAAGGTTAGTAAAACTGATGGTAAGTATGCATAGTTTTTGTAAGGTTAGCAAATTGTATTGCTTCTCTTCATCCTTGTGAAATTAGAAGGTAAGACAAAAATGTATGTGGGTACGCAGGAAATTGTACGCATACGGAGTCAATGATGTAGATGTTTGGTAGGTTAGCGTGCGGGAGGGAAATTTGTGCTCTCGGTGGGGGATTACGGAAATATTTTCATACGTTTTTGAATAGGTCGATCGGCGGTTTTGACTTATGGGGATTATGATATGGTGGGTTTGCGAATTTCGGTTGGGTAGTGTTGGAATTTTTGTTTTTCTATGGGCATTGGTTACTTTGTTTCGATTTTATGCCTTTTTACATGGAGTTGGGGTATTTGGTGTCGTAGGTAGGAAGGCTAAGGGCAAAGCGCCTACGACTCCTGTCCATGCGTGATTACCCAACTACGTAACGTTTAGTGCAGAAATTATTATCTTGTAATTTTCTGTTGTATTCTTTATGCAAGGTGTTCGTTTTCTTTCTAGTCAATATGGTCGAAAAACAAGAGGAAGAAAGCCCGAAGTGGACAAAGGCAAAGAATCTATTTCATCCTTGACAGAGAGGTCGGAAATCTAGAAAAGAGTTCATGGAGCCCTTAATTCAAACCTTTGCAAAAGACACGCCATGTTCTTTAAAATCTCATGTTTTTTGGATGGAAACTAAAGCCTGCGTAAAACGGAAGGATGAATTGACAGCGAGAAGATTGCAACATATGATTGATGATCAGAGGGCATACTCGTGCTAGAATCTCATTGTTTCAGCACTCAATCGGAAGGAACATATTGATTGGTAAAATGCATGTTGGTAAAAGCCATAATGTCGATTCGGAAACATGGGAGCCAAATTTAGTCTCCACCTTGATAGATATTAATAGAAACATTCAGGAAATCAACCTAAGTCGGTGCATCGGTATGCTCGTCTTGGAAAAAAATGGAGAAATATATAAAATCCATCCAAGTTGAAATACCGGGTTCCGATTAATCGAAGATACGGCTTTTGTTGAGTCACATGATGACTAGAAGTGATAGTTCTGGCTTTTTGGATAGCTTTACTTATGTTTACGATAAATTTTACTTATATTTTTTAAATATTAATATTAGCAACTGATATCAGTTATCTTACAGACTCAATTTATAGAATTAGAGAAGTTCATGTTTTGGATGGAGTACAATGCACTTAGATGGCCAACGGAGACCTGGTTTCCTTCATGGGGCGAGGTCTAATGTTTATCTATTATACCCGCTTTTATATTAATAAGCGGTAAGGAAGCTTTACTAAACTTACAAAAAAAAAAAGGTGCTCTTCTTGCTTTAATCCATGAAAATAGCAGTGGTAAATAATTTTTTAACTATAATTCTTATTATCAAGGAAAATTTAAATGCTAAACAAAAGAAAAAACATTGTCGATTTTCCTTTTTGTCTAGACGCTTTTCATATTTTTTAATACACTTTTGTTTTGTTATGCCTTCTCCTATTTTATGTGGGCTTGGGAAAAATTCTTTGGAAAGGTATAAACAAAATTTCTCCTTTCACGAAAATCTTATATAGGCAAATATAAGAAAAAAGAAATAATGAAAATTTTAAAAATTGAAAAACATAAAAAAAAAGGAAAAATAATTGTGGATTTGATTCATGAATGAATCGCATGCATTATGATAATTGCTTCAATATTCAATATAAACTTTTAGTTTTAGGTACGGACAATTACAACACTTCCACTGCCGGCTGAAACACCACAATTACAAGCAAAGTGAAAAAATACACCACAATTACGAATAGGTGACAATTTTAGGGTTTCCACTTTATAATTGGTGGCTAAACGAAAGTGTGGTAAAATGTGATATTAGAAAATGAACTATCCTCATTTACCGTACTTCATTAGCAATTAACAAACCCCAAACATATCTAGATCCGGAAATGGATCTTAAAATATTTAATAACCATCTAAAAAAATGGGGCTCACGGTGAAGCTCTTTCATACGAAATATCAAAATACTCGAGGATAAGATTCAAAGCTAAAAAATATTTCTACTAGAGATCATAAGATGAAGAACGAAGGAAAAAAACTTCATTGCGAGAAAATGAGGTATACATTAATCTAATTTATAGGAGAAATATAGGTGTTTAGTGATAGCTAAAACTAATACCAATGACTCGATAAATAATGATAAGAATGACAATGCAACTAATAATATAGCTAAATTAATCTTACAAGTTTCAATATTTATTAAGAACTTTTAACATTATTTCCTTGTGAGAGACTATAACAAAGATATGCAAATGATTATATTTATAAAATAAAAACGGGAAAAATGAATACTATAGGGTTGAAAAAAACCATTTCCTTATAAAGAAATGTAAAAAATCAATGACTTTGAGCAATGCATCACCACAACATTTGCATTTTTCCTTTAGAGAAAGGAATGAATATGCCCTTAGAAACTATGGTCAATGAAATTAGTGTTTGAAACATGAGAGAATTAAGAGACACGGTCACCATGGTATTATTTCTTGTGTATAAGGTATTATTTTCTCAATATTTAAGTATTATCACATCTTTTCAAAACAACTCTCTACCAATAATACAAGATATACCCTCACTAAAAAATATTAAATAAAAGAATAATAATTTGTAATATAGTAGTTCTTACTAATGCTAATAACCAACATAAATATTCATTACACTAGCACACTGTTAATTGAAAAGATTATATTAAAAATATAATTTTAAAACAAGAAAATAAAATATTAAAATAACAAAATGGGAAAACTAATTGAAAGTAGAATAATTCCAAAGGAGAATAACAAATGAAACATATAATGGTATGATATAATTAAATTATCTGGTAAACATTAAACATGATATCCATAAGCATGGCTCCTTTGAGTGGGTTATGGCTTAATAGGCATATGAATAAATCCATAGATAATACATTAACATAAATGTTTTGTTAGTAATGAATGACATTTTTTAACTATAGTTTAAATTATTTTTAATAAAAGAAAGAGTAATTAATTTATATATATTGGAATGTAATTTATACAAGTGTAAAGAATTTTTTAGATCTTCTCACAAAAACCAAATGAACCTTAACCTCCATATAAGTACATTTTGTAAATAAATGAATATATCCCTCTCAATTTAGAAATTCTCTATTTGAAGTTGACTTGTGGAGTTCTAAACTCAAGTTGATTGATAATAACAATTTTCATGGGCCACTTCATATTGTGGTAGATACCTAATTAGTTATTCTAGTAGAAAGTAACATAGTCATGGATGGTTTTTAGGTTGTAAGGAATGAAAGATTTATAAATATAATCTTGGTAAGCTAATCATTGCTAACAACAATTTTCATGTGCCACTTCATATTGTGGTAGATTCTAAATTATCTAGTACAAAGCTACACACTCATGGATGATTTTTAGGTTGTAAGGAATGAAAGATTTAGAAATATAATCATGGTAAGCTAATCACTGCTTAAAATGTATTTTAATAAATTCTTTAGGTATTCTATATTAATTTAATCATTCAATGTTAAAGAAAATGATTTTCCAATGATTAAACCATCATTTTTATTAAAAACTCTTATTAAAAAGAACAATTTTAATATAATTATCACAACTATATCTATTTCAAAAAGACTATTAAATATTTATAAAATTATTAATTTGACAATGTTTTAAGAATGAAATGGGATAATTTTCCTAAACTATATGAATAAAAATATCACTAAGCTTATCCGAATAACTAGATGAAGCCTTCTCATGATATTAGAAGAAATAAAGTTAAAAATATATTTTTTTCTTTCATATTATTTATATAAATTATATACTTTGAAATTTAGGAAGTTCGGAAAAACAATATATAAATTCGAGATATCACAGAGTGAGAGTGAGATGAACATTTAGAGTAAAATAAATCCATGGTATAGATGCATATGATTTATTTGTATAGTGATAAAATATTGGTATATTTATCTTAACTACCATAAGCCCTTTTACCAATTATTTATAATTAAATTCAACACTTTCAAATTTTCTTGGTTATGGAAATAGACAAATTTTGACCAACGTCGGCTGTTGTGAATAGAGATGACGATAATGACACTCGTATTAATGTTATTATAAAGCTAAAGACATCTTTGTATTAATGTTATTATAAAGCTAAAGACATCTGTGTTCAGGGTTTGCGTTTGTGCAGACTGCAGAGGTGGAATCATCTTTGGGTTTGCGTTTGTACTTACTGATCGTCGTTGAAAGATCTCAGGTTAATCACGTCAGATTTTCTGTAACATTTGGGGTATCGACATGGAAAGGCAAGGGGCAGGAGGAGGCTCAGACGAGCATGATGCTTTTGATAATCACATGGAAGAATTTCGTGACGAGAGAGTAGAAGAATTTCGTGAAAATCACATGGAAGAATTTCGTGACGAGAGAGTAGAGGATGGCCTGACTAAAATGTGGCTACAGAAGAAGAATTTATTGAGATTGAAAATGGTGATCAGATTGCAGAATTTCAAGCTACTCCTTCTCCAGGATCAGAATCTGTGGAAAATGGTGATCAGATTGCAGAATTTCAAGCTACTCATTCTCCAGGAGAATCTGGAGAAGAAATATTACGTCGTCACGTGGCGTTACAGGAAAGGCTATCGTCTGTTCTTCGAGAAAGGATACGATTGTCTGATTTGTTTGATAGGTTGTCAGAGAGAACATTAACAGACAGAGAATGGGACGAATGGCATCGTCGTTTTGAGGAGATAACGAGTAGGATACGCTCTCTTGAGATGGATAACGTACGCCCCCGAAAGCCATTGGCTTCAGTAACCATTTCGGAGGACCATATAAATAATAGTATCAACTCTTCATGTCCAATTTGCCTCGACGATTATCAGTTGGGAGAGGAGGCATCTCAACTCCAGTGCCGCCACGTCTACCATCACCAGTGCATTTCAAAGTGGTTGGGTCATCGCAATTCCTGTCCAGTCTGCCGATTCGAATCGCCCACATAATTTGTGTGAAGGGTGATTTGTGCGATGATGGTTATTAGGAGTATAATTGTTATTAATTATTTCAAACTGTTGTAGTTCAAGCTGATCTGCATAAGTGATGCCGTAGCGCCGCATGCACTTGCTGCCTTTAGGTATAAATCTCGACTTTAGGTTATATTCATATAATTTATTTTAACCTTGTATCAGTTTAGTCTAATCTAGCTATTAGACAATTTTAATTCCAATTTTAATTCCTTTAAATATATTTTGAAATAGATTTTATTTAAAATTTGAGAAAAAAATATTTGAATTAATAAATTTGAATGATGTAATTTAATTAAAAAAATATTAATTGTATTTATATGTCAAAATTATATTTAAATAAAATAAATATTATAATTTAAATTAATTTTATTTATAAAAAAAATAAATCAAAAATCTCCAAATCAAAAAATCATTTTATCAAACTAAACTCATCATTTTATCAAACTAAACTCTTGATATCGAATTATGTGAAAGATAGGATTTTTTTAAAGATACCTAGATCCATCTTAACTTTGGATCTATCAATCACCCAGAGGGATCAAATCTCTCGATGTGCAAACTTCTTTTTTGAGTGAGGAAAGGTTTGCACTTCGAGAGATATGATCCCTCTCGGCACTTGATAGATCCCGAGTTTTGATGGATCTAGACTTGGTTTCAGTCATGTGCGGGTAAGGAAAATCTATCAAATATATGATTAATTTTATCAATAATATGTAAATACATCTAATATAAATATAAGCATTTTATATATATGCTAAATATGTCTCATATTTATCTAGTCATTTTAATTTTAAAATTTGCTTAGTTACCTCAGTTTGTTGAGATGATAAATATTGTCAATAACTTTAATGATGAAAAATAATGAAATAAAATTTTTGAATGCAAAGTGACAATGTAATAGTACTAAATGATAGAAAATGTAAATAATAAGAATGCAATCAATTACAAATAGTATTCATTGTGATCAATCTCAAATTATTTCCTTCTACTATTCTTATTGTCACCCTTGTTATTTTTGTCATCTTTCATATCGATTATATTAAAAGGATAGTTGAAATCATAAACCATTTAAATATTTAACTCGAACTATTGCACTAAACATCATACATTGTTTCTCTTGCTCTCCAATTTTAATATTTCGAGTTATTATAACACAAAAATCAATGTAAATTGTCAATAATTTTGTGTGCTTACACTGAAATCAATGCACAATGTTAATCCAATAGCTTTAAAATGTACCATCATACATCCAATTAAATCAAATCAAAAATCAACGTCTACACTAAAATAAATGCATTTAATGCAAACAATCAAATAAGATTAGAAAACAACATCTACACTGAAATCAATGCATCTAATGCAGGTAATCAAATAGCATTAGAAATCAACATCTACACTGAAATCAATGCATCTAGTGCAAGTAAGAAAATAAGATTAGAAACCAACATCTACACTGATTTCAATGCATCAAGTGCAAGCAATCAAATAGGTTTAGAAATCAACATCTACACTAAAATCAATGCATTTAGTGCAAGCAATCAAATAGGACGAGAAATCATCTACATTGAAATCAATGCATCTAGTACAAGTAGTCAAATATAATTAGAAATCAAAATCTACATTGAAATCAATGCATCTAGTGAAAGAAATCAAATAGGATAAGAAATCACCATCTACACTGAAATCAATGCATTTAGTGCAAGAAATCATATAGGATTAGAAATCATCTACATTGAAATCAATGCATCAAGTCCGGATTGTTTTTAAATTGCTGAAGGGGCAAGATGCCTATGACTTCTGTCCATCTGTTGATTTACCCAACTACTGTAATTTCAATTACCTGAAAATTAACTGTCATGGAATTGTCTATCGTATTGCAACGGAAGAATTGCAACATATGATTGATGATCCGGGCCATACTTGTGGGATAATCTCATTGTTTCAGCACTCAATCAAAACATATTGGTTAGTAAAATGCTTGTTGGTAAAAGCCATAATGTCAATTTAGGAAATAGGGGAGCCAAAGTTAGTCTCCGCCTTGACAGGGATTAATAGAAACATTCAGAAAATCAGCCAGTGTCAATTGCATCAATATGCTCGTCTTGGCAGAATGGATAAAGATATAAAATCCATGCAACAGGTTGAAATACCAGGTTCTAGTGTCTAAGATCCGGCCCAAGTGGAGTCAGATGATGACTAGAGCTGATAGTTCTAGTTTTTTAGTGGATAGCTTTACTTATGTTTACAATAAATTTTACTTATCTTTTCTATAAATGTTGATATTAGCAAACTTTGATATCAGTTATCTTAAGACTTAGTTTAGGATATTAATGAAGTTCATGTTTTGGATGGCGTCCAATGCACTTAGATGGCCAACAGACCTAGTTTCCTTCGGGCAGGTTGAGGTCTAATTTTTGTATCTATTATGCCCACTTTTTATATTAATAGAAAATTGTAAGGAACTACTAAGCTTACAAAAACAAAACGAAAAAGTGCTCACTTCTTGTTTTAATCCACAAAAATAACTTGAGTGGTAAATAATTTTTTAAGTATAATTCTTATTATCGAAAGAGGGAAAATTTAAATGCTAAACAAAAGAAAAACATTGTCAATTTTCCTTTTTTTCCAAGAAGCTTTTCACATTATTTTTTAATACACTTTATGCCTTCTATTTTATGTGGACCAGAAAAATTCTTTGGAAAATTATAAACAAACTTTCTCCCTTTCTTGAAAATCTTATATAGGAAAACATAAGAAAAAAGAAAATAATGAAAATTTTAAATTGAAAAACATAAAAAAATAAAAAATAAATTATGGTTGATTCATGAATGAATCACATTCATTGCAAATGCACTGCTTCAATCTTCAATATAAACTTTTAGTTTCAGATCTGGACAAATGCAACACTTCCACCACCAGCTTGAAACACCACAATTACGAACAAGTGAAAATTTTGGAATTTCACTGTAATCGAGTGGCTAGCAAAGGTGTGGTAAAATATAATATTAGAAAATGAAATATCCTTATTTACCGTACTTCATTAGCAATGAACAAACCCCAGACATATCTAGATCCAAAAATGGATCTTAAAATATTTAATATACATCTAGAAAAATGGGAGCTCACAGTGAAGCTCTCATACCGAGTATCAAAATACCCAAGGATAAGATGCCAAAGCTAAAAAATATTTCTACTAAGAGAACATAAGATGAAGAACGAAGGAAAAAAAAACTTCATTGCTTGAGAAAATGAGTTATACATGAATCTAATTTATAGGAGCAATATAGGTTTTTAGTGATAGCTAAAAAATAATACTAATGACTCAATAAATAATGATAATAATGACACTGCAACTAATAATATGGCTAATGAATATTATAAGTTTCAATATTTATTAGAACTTTAACATTATTTCCTTGATGAGGTTATAAAAAAGATATGGAAATGATTATATTTATAATATAAAGGAGGAAAAATGAATACTATGGGGCTGAAAAAAAAGACATTTCCTTAGAAAGAAATGTAAAATCAATGACTCTGAACAATGCATCACCACAACATTTGCATTTTTAAAGGAATGAATATGCCCTTGGAAACCATGGTCAATGAAATTAGTGTTTGAAACATGAGAGAATTAAGAGACCCTTATCCCATAGTAGCCACAATAGAAATGAGTGATCTAGTGGTATTATATCTTGCCGTTGGAGCAGAAGTTTCTTCATAATTGATTCCTTCTTGTTGAGAGAATCCTTTTGCCCCAAATCTTGCCTTATACTTGTCAATTCTTCCATCAACAACAAGCTTGATCTTGTACACCCATTTGGAAGTCACAATTGTTTTGTCTTTACCTATAGGAAAAATTTCCCAACCATCTTTATTCATTATAGACTCATATTCTTCTTTCATTACATTCTTCCATTCTTCATTTTTGACTTCCTTTTCATAACTGGTAAGTTCTACTTCAATAGGTTTAGTCATGTAAGCTACATACATAACCGGAATATCTCTTAGGCTTATTGCTTTCTCTGAATCTTCCTTTTGTTGTTTCATGATCGTTGACTTCTTGTAGAGTTTACCTTAACCAAGTTGGGCTCTTTCGAGTTTCTGGAATGAAGATTTGTTGCACAGGTTCACTTGGTCCTTCAGTATCTTCATAATTAGTTGTAGGTTCTATAGCTTTTTCTTTCCTTGAAACTTCTCATTTCTAAAGATATGTTCTTCTTCTTCATTGCAATCAATGGGAATATCCTTGGACTTCTTGTATGCAATTCTTTCAGAAAAAATGACATCTCTGCTTACTTCAACACAACTTTCTTCCTTGATGTAGACTTTGTATGATTTATATGAGGTGTTATATCCAAAAAAGATGCATTTTATACCTGTTCGGTCCAAATTTTTCCTTTTGTCTTTGGGAATGTGAATGTATATGAGACATCCAAAAATTTATCTGATGTTAGGCTCAGAGATTCAGTTTTGAAGGAATAGCTTCGGAAGGCACATGTAGAGAATATAGCACTACAAGAGCAGCTTTAGCAAAAGGATAAACAAGTGGCCACCATGGAATATTTTTTCATGGAGGCCATTCAACACAGATATCCTTCAGATTCGTATGTAGTTTACCTCAAGGAGAAGTGGCTCCTCTTTAAAATCAAAACTTTAGCCTCCCATGGATCCTTACCTTTCCTAAACTATAGAAAATTCATTGATTTCTTCTACTAAGCAGGTATGGAAGACAAGGCAAAAATAGAATAGTTTTACATGCATAACCTTGTGTTGAAATACGTGATCATTTGGGACCCAAATCCTAGGATGGGAGATATGCAATTTATGGAATTGGCATCATGGATGGTTAATGAAGATACCAGAGAACAAGAAATGAAAAGGGTTATGAAAAGAGAAAGCAAATAACCCTTACACAGTAAGGCAGAACTATTTAGCCCTAGTGGATTCATCAATAACCATATAAATATTGAAAATGATCCTGCACTTGCAAAAAAATACCTCCATACACAAGCTCAAGCAATGGCTCATTGTGTTGATGTTTCTAGGTTGATGAGTGCATAATGTCTAGCCAAACAAGATGGAACAACCTCCCTCACAACCTTAGAAACATGGAGTACCACACACCAGAAATATTCAAGGGTGCCTTGGAGAGAGCACCATTCTATAATAGGGCCATGCAGGTGAAAAAGATTAAGTGGCTTGTCTTGAAGCTCAATCCACCCTTGTTGCTCAGTCTGAGTGATGGAAAGAACAAGGATGAGCAGAACAAAGAATGCGAGGAAGAAAAAAAGAATCATGGTTTTTACCCTACTAAAGGGACTCCCACACTTCTTCCTTGGGAAGTCAGAGGGTCCATAAAAGACATAATAGAAATGCAAAAAGAGGACTAGTTGCTCAGAAGATGAGCAACCATTTAGTAGGAGGGTGATGATGAGCTCTATCATTAGGTACATTTTGAGGGGTTAATGGTTACCTTTTTTCCTTATTAAGTCTCTTTTTCTTGCATTTTAATTATATTATGGACTTATAATGCTATTTTATATGGTGATTGAGGCTTATCATACTTTGAGTACCTAACATGATTTAAATGTAGTAAAATCATGAAGATATTTCATTTTTGGTGAATATTTTTCCATTAAGACTCGAAGTAGACAAGAAGGAGAGATTCTAGGGGGATTTTCCACCTCCTTAAACTCGAAGAGGCAGCCAAGGGATCCTCGATATTCCCTCCAACATCTCGAAATCAAAGGCAGCCAAGTGAACTCGAGATCAAGTGTGCCAAAGGTACACTTCACTTGCAGTAAAGTGGACTCATCACCTACTTTTTAGTGAGCTGTTGGTAACTACCCTTTAGGTTAAATAAGGTTGAGAAAGAGCTCATTAGGATTAGAAATTTGGAGAAAGCCATTTTTTTTTCTAAGGTTAATCTATTAACAGTGGGAATACAATTATAGTATGACCGAAGTCAAAAACATTGCCCAGACTTATGGAAAATTTGTCAAAAAATCAAAAAAGAATACTGCCCTCATACGGGGAAACCATTCTTGAACGTTTTTCAGGTCGCTGCATTGCCCACGCAGGGGAACCATCATTTGATATCTTTGACGATTACAGTGTTTACAGAATTAAAAAATAAAACAGAGGTCCAGCATAGTAATATAAGCAAAAACATGCCCAATTAAGTGGGTCGCGAAGCAAGAAAACCAAACCAAAGAGAAGCAGCTACTCATCCAATGGTTCTTCGACAATTCGGCACCATCCTTCGGCAAACATAAAAATGAAACTTTAAAACAGAACAGTAAATCTCCAATATTTGTTATAAATTATGGGCGTTCCAATTGTTATGAACATAATTAGACCATGAAATATTAATATAATAAACCACCCCGCAGCGCTTCGACTATAAACAATCATATAAACATGGCTCTGTATTTCAAAAAACAGGTTTAAAATAGAAATAGGGAAAACTTTTTTTTTCTAAGTAAGGCTAATCTATTAACAGTGGGAATAAAATTACAGCATGACCGAAGTCAAAAACATTTCCTAGACTTATGGCAAATTTGTCAAAAAATCAAAAAAGAAGACTGCCCTCATACGGGGAAACCAGTCTTGAACGTTTTTCAGGTCGTTGCATTGCCCACGTAGGGGAACCATCATTTGATATCTTGATATCTTTGACGATTACAGTGTTTACAGAATTAAAAAATAAAACAGAGGTCCAACACAGTAATATAAGCAAAAACATGCCCAATTAAGTGGGCCGCGAAGCAAGAAAACTAAACCAAAGAGAAGCAGCTACTCATCCAGTGCTTCTTTGACAATTTGGCACCATCCTTCGGCAAACATGTCTCTGTCCATGGCGGGAGTAGCTTCAGACACAGAAGGTCCAGGATCTCCAGGCGCTATCTCCACATCACGAGCCCTACAAACCTAAGCATCTGGTTCCTGCACATTCACGCCACTGCTCCCCTCCTGAAGGCCCGAAAGCTGGGCTTTTTCTGAGCTCAGACCCGTCGGACGAGTGAATTGTTCCTCCACTTGGGCCTCTTCATGGAAAACCATGGTGATTGAAGCTGTGATTCATGGGCGGTTCAGAGAGTAATTAAAGGAAAAAATCGTAGTGCGTGTCGTGTGAGAAGGTGAAGCGGTGGGGTAATGAGGAGCAGGGGAGCCCATACGGTGGCCAGATCCTAGAACCCGACCCCGCCCACTTCTAGTGTTTGGATAGCGGCCTGCGTAATAATCACTGGAGTGGGGAGATGAATAGGTTGAGGGGCTGGAGGGAGCACGTAGGGGTTGGCCTCTGGTGCTACCCCTGCGGCAATGCATCCTTTGACGCAGGCGAGGCATGGGTGCAGTCTCAGTAGTGGGCACAAGACGAGACGGAGAAGCAGGATTCCAAGAAACCGAGGAAGATAGACACAGACCAGACCGAGAGAAATGCATATTTGCACCAAGGTCTAAGTAGTAGTTCAACTGGCTTCTCCTTCCTGTCACAGTGAGCAAGCAGTGTAACCCAGCAACTGGAGAGAATCTGCAATTCAAAGGTTGCGGCTCATTTGAGAAACCATATCGAAATGAAATTTTATCGACCAAACTAAAATGGCATCGAAGAACACTCATCATAAATCTCTCATTGATGAGAGCCGAAGGCCGAAGCATATTGGAGCATGCGGAATTGCTAACAGAAGTGGAGATCCGATCTTGAACAACGTTAAAACTTAATGCGATTGATTGAACTGCGTTAAAACTTAATGTGATTGATATGACAAGCCAGAGGAGGACACGTGGCAGAAAATTATTGGAGAGGATCTTTGTTTGGGCTGCTTGCACAGTGGAAATCCAGACCCAAAAAATATTAGGGCGAATTTGATAAGAAATTCGCGTCACAACTGTCTCCGTACGCCAGCCCAAATTCAGACCCGAAAAATATTAGGGTAGAATTCATTTGGTTTTCGCGTCACAAAATTGGCCGACATCAATAGGCTATTTTGAAACGCGAATTTGGTTTGAATTATGGTTTATCGCCATTTGAAGTCTGGCGGGCTCCATGGCTAAAGGGTTCATTTGATGTTTTGACAAAGGTTTTGGTATATGTTTTATATAACGCGCGGCAGAATAGTTTTATTGTTTGTTAAGGTCCCACACTGGTTTTGGTAATATTTTGTTTTAAATGTGACGTATATATGTTATATATATATATATTTCATACATATATTAAAACATTTATAAATTGTGGACCCCAGGAGCATTTTAATAGATGTGTTATTTGCATAGTTTTGTCATGTTTTTAATATATGCGTTGCATATAAAAGAAAAGGGATGTGAGCCTGTTTCGGAATGTAGTTGTAAAGTTTATTATTACACACAATAGCAGTGTAAGTGTTCTGAAGAGCACAACAGTGCATAGTTTTAAAGATAGAGAAGAATTTTGAGTGCACTGCGTTTTGCAACAGTCACATTTTGTAATCCCTCTCAGTGAGGAAGAATTTGTAATAGTATTTTTTTGAAGGAATAGAAATTTTTCAAAGTGTTGAACTCTGTTTCCAGTGAAGAAATTTCAATATTTTCTCTGTGTTAGAAGAGGAGAGTACTACTCTCTCCATTGTTATTCTGGAATTTTCAAATATTCCAACACATGGCTATAAATGAAGGAGATTGCTATGCATCAACATCAACATGTTTTCAAGTAGGAGCTGCCTAATTTTGTAACAAACTTCTCTCTAGATGTCAAAATTTGCAGACACTGAAGATTACTCAGGTGATGCCTGAAATTTCCATTGAATTCCTATAAGAATCTTAGATTTGTGATAGAAATCCTTTTGCTAATATATTAGCTTACTCCTTTTAAGTTTGTCTCATTCAACTAATAAAAAATGTTTCAAGGAGTATAATGAAAACTAGATTATGTGTGAAGCATAAAATAATCATTGATGCTAGACTTGGATGTTAAGAAGTATAATAAGAAGTAGATACACTTCTCTAAAGCATAATACCGTTTTTCTGAAGCATAAGACAATCATTGATGCTAGACTTGGAAGTTCGAATAAGACGAGATAAAACAAAGAAAAAGGCATTCCATTACTTGCATGAAATATGAGTACCACCTTTTACCAGTAAGCTGGGAGCAAGGTCTAGATTTTGACTGGCATCGATTCTTGTGAACTCAAATTTCACTAAAAACATAGTTTTTTGTATGTTTTTTAGCACATGGTTAAAAATGATAGTGCATCAAAATCTATATTGTTGGGCCGAATACATAAGTAATAAAAAATTCTCTTTACCAAGTTATTCGCTTCATCAAAACCCTGATCTTCACATGTGACACTTTTGCTAGGGATAAATATCAAGTGGGTTGTGACATTTTAAAACTTGGTTCACGGTGAAGTGCCCAAAAGGCAAGTCTATCAAAGCATCTGTGACCTGTGTCATTTCATAGTAGCGGATGATTTGATATCATAATGGAGGTGCTCCAATTCAAGCAGTGTAGAAGAGGCAGGAGCCTACAAGGCAGATCCAAACTTTGGAGAAGAGCAAGGCAGATCCTAGGAAGAACGAAGAATTTGGGAATCCAGGATCTCTTCCAGAGGCCATGATACCAAAGGTTTGTCCTGTTTGTAGATCTTTCTCATCTACATCCAATATAGCCTTAAATGCCCACATAGATCACTGTCTATCAGGTGAGTCAAATGCTAAAAAATCTGGAACAAAGTTTTCCAAGCCTAAAGTGAAGGTGAGAAAAAAATGATCAATCCTAGATATAATTGCTGCGGCACCTGTTTGCATGCTAGAGGATTTGGATTATAGTACTAGCAAAGAGAAATCGACCGCTGATGCACATCCATTTCCTTTGGATCAGCTCAATCTCAGAGACACCACCAAGCAGAGGCAACATCAATGCAAAGATCTCAACATTTCAAAATTAATGCAAAGATCTCGCGTAGTGGTAATGCATGTATTTCAAAAGAAACAAATAACAATGCACATTCTAACCCATTTGAATAACCACTGTAGCAAGGGTTTACATCTAATTAGATCCAATTCGTATATCGATGGAAAAAAATTAATATAATTACATTTTCCGTAGCAGAGGAAACTTTGCGAAAACAGAAAAGGAATATAAAACGAGGATGTCAAGATGTTTAGATGACTCAATACAACAATTATTTGTGCTTAGTAGACACAACATTGTATTCTTAATGCATTTTCTGTAGAATACTAAACAGATTTGTCCAAAATTTGAGATGCAAACTGTAGTCTCTACTACATTTGGAAAATTGGAGGTTTATAAAAGATAAACTGCGAACAGAATTGTACCACTATGATAAGAAGTTGTCAGAAGCATTCCTTCTGCTTCACAAATGTGGAACTACCTTAAGAATGCTTATGGTTGATATAAATATTAGAGCATGGCAATTAAATGTAGTAGTTATGCTAAAATACTGAATAACAGCTTGAGAGTGCTCTTCAGATACTGTACGAATGCACCAAATTAAAGTTGTACCATTACTAAAGATAAATGGCAAAAAATAGTCAATTTTGATATCGTGAAGTTATGTCTTTCTCGGTAGCAAACTGGGGATAGGATGGAAAATATGAGAGAACTAAGTTCCAAGGACTAAAAAAACAAGGCCAACATAGTTCTGCCTTGAATCAGAGACAAAAAAAAGCTGCCCAAAAAAGTGTTTGCCACTATCATCACCCCGAGGAGCGCAAAGTCAGTTGATGGTGCCAACCATTTGACGAAGCAGAGAGAAGATTCATGGTGCCAATGGTTGTAGCACAGTTTGCTGACATGAGCCATCATTGTAACAAAGCAGATTGATGGTGCCAATTGCTGTAGAAGTCCATTGAGAGTGCAACTACTGTAGTAGAGCAGTTTGAGAGCACCCATTGAAGCTCCTATATATAGCAGAGTCAAAATTTTCCTATTGAACAAGTTTGTATAGTCAAAGCCACAGCAAGATCAGATAGCCATGATCCTAAATGAGAACCAGAGCCAAAGCTAAGACAGATCCACGTTTAGCAGAACAAGACAGCCATAGCAAAGGATTTGACCACAGAACCAGATCATGAGAGATAGAAAGATTCTTGCTTCCACTGTGGAAATGTAGAAACTGTACAAGGGCTTTGCTTCCAGCAGATTTCATTGTGACAGTAATTGCTATGGTGTTGTAAGCACTCATTAGTAGAATCTTAAAGCCATTCTAGAATTCTTTTAACCTGGAGAGGGTTTTTTGTGGTTATAAATCCTCATGTTCAAATTCCATTGTGGATTGGTTGTGTTTGATATTATGTTTTTACTGTCCGCAGTTGAATTTTCGCACAGAAAATTATCAGTCTAAAGCGAGCAATTTTGCGATGTTTCTTTTGCTTCCTATTGTGAAGTATTTCGCTCAGAACTCTACTCGTTGTAACAGAGGTCTTGGGCATAGAACAGGGGACTTGGGTTTTTTGGAATCAAACTTTAGGTTAAGATGCTCATCTGAAGAATGGCACAGTGAGCCTTAGCATGGAGTTAGGAGTACCAATTTGAAGTGCAGGTAGGGCATTGTACAATAGACCAGTTAGATTTCTGGACCCTAATACAAAAGTTTCTTCTTCTTTCAAAACATGTTTCTCGTTTTCTGTAACCAATGTGGGTCCTATTCTTGTTTCAATTGGGGATGGATCAGCATTTGTTATTGCTCCAGATGATCACACTCTGGGTAGCCCTGGAGGCTATTTGGGGGTGATGAGTCCAATAGGTCTCAATGAACTGTTGCCTTCGCCGGGGAATACTATTGCAGTGGAATTTGATACTATTTTGGATGTTGAATTCCACGATCCTAATGGAAACCAGTACCTTCAGCTCCAGTACCTGTTCACAAAAGAGGGTGCCATAGTCATTCATGCATGTAGAGAGGGTGAATTGCAGGCATTGCAACAGGAGGTGTTGTTGTTGTTGCATTGGCCACTAGATTGTTTGTCTGGTTCTGTTACAAGCGCAGAGTATTGAAAAGGAAAGACAAATTTAGTTCAGATATTGTGAAATTGCCTCGGAAATTCACCTACAAAGAGCTCAGCAATGCTACGAAAGACTTTTTTTGAATGTGATTGATAATCGATAATTGCAAGCAAGGGTAATCCCCTTGTGAAACCCAAATTTCTGAGCATTTTCTAAAACCTGATGACAGAGTCATTGTAATGAACAAGTGCCTAGGTCCATATTACATCCAAATCTACCAAACACCAAGATCTATAAAAAAAATCAACAGTATCTGCAAACTAAGAAGAAGAGGCAGAAAATGTGTTCTGCTTACCTGTTGAAATAGTGGTTGGGGTTTACCACGGCAAAAATTTGACAGAGCCCATGTAGCATTTCTTATCATTGAAATTCTGGCAGTATCATTCAACTAGGCAAGCACCTGCCTTAGATCTCCATGACTAAGGGCAAGATCCCTAAATGTTGCAGAGTCTCCAGCAATATTTCCCAAAGCCCAAATAGCCTTACATGAAAACCAGTTGAACTCAAAGTTGGGTACTAGTTTTTTAAATCAAATTCCAAAATTACAGACATATAAAGATAGTTGGGAAGAATAATTTTATGCCTCTAAAATAAACGTGCTACCTGTTCTCAAACATTATCATTCCCAGAGGTAAGAAGTTCCACAAATATAGGCAGTGCCCCGTAATCAATCACAACCTTTGTATTCTCAGATGTTCCTGAGACTATATTAGTCAAAGCCAAAGCTGCTTCAAACTGCATTATCAATCACAAGGTATCACCATCAAAGCTATAATTTTAAGATAACAATTTATCTACCATTGAAACTATAATTTTAAAATAGATACACCCAGTGATATAGACACCTAGTGAGAGTAGAGGTTAGGAAATTATAATAATAATTATTACAAGATATCACTCATAGTGTAGTTGATTGTTCATTGTCTGCTGTAACTATAATTTTAAAGAAGACACACTTAGTGATATAGACACCACCAAGTGAGAACAGAGGTTAAGAAATTATAATGAGAATTATTTCAAGATATCATATTACTCATAGTACAATTAATTGTTTATTGTTTGGTGTAATAATTGTTTATTATTTATAAACACAATCAAACATATTATGAGTGACGGTGATGAAATTGACAACGGTCTCATAACAAACCATAACGGGCACATCCCCTAGCAAGATAGACTCTGAATAAGAAAGAAATAAAAGCAAAGTGATTACTTACAGGATCATAGGCTTCTTTAAGAACAAGATCCAGAGCAACATCTGTAACCCCTAAAGCAACACCTCTCTCTACAAGACGAATCACTCCATCTTTCATATGTAGTCTAGCAAATTTTCTAAGCTCATCATGAGAAAGAGGATCAAATACAACTATCTCATCAAGTCTATTCAATAGCTCTGGCCTGAAATGTATTCTAACCTACAAAAATATTCAAAGGCAGTCAAAGCACTGCAGCCAACTTCGTGATAAAATTATATGAAAAATATGCATATACAGAGTCCAGGAGAATGAAACAGCAGGTGTATTGGCAGTTTCCGAAATGCAGCAACTAAAACAATAGGTGTATTGGCAGTTGCGGAAATGCAACTACTAAAACGGCAGGTCTGTCGACAGTTGCAGGTGTATGGATTGTTGCTGGTATTTTTAGACTGATTACATGGAAATATACTAGAAACTAGTGGTATGTCAAACCTAGAAGGTAACCCAAGAGACTGTGACCGTCAGATTAAACAAGTAACAGGTGTCGTGCCTAGATAAGAAGTGTTGACGAAAAAAAATTGATCTCTTTCATAACAGAAGGCCTATCAGCCTAAATATCTAGGACATGTGGCACTACATGATAAAGACACATGGTGTGTGGATTTGAGTTTTTCAGGTGGTGAAGTGGGCCGAAAATAGGTGAAATGTGGCACCACTCAGAGATTGACATGTACCAATTGGTACAAGTGGTAGACAATTGGCATGCTCAAACAAAGAGGTGATGTAGGAATGACATGAGGGAGAAAATATCAGAAAAGCCCCAAATCTGGAGAACTAAAGCTCATCACCAACTTGAGATTGACAACTTTACATGATGTAACCTATGAAATCGTAAATGGAGAAATCATAGTAACAATAAATTAACCTATGTAACAATAAAGTAGGATTCATCCTGGGAGTGATAATGGGAGAAATCATAGTGAACAACAGGAAACATGGAGAGTTGCTTACAATCAAATAGATGAAAAAACACATACAAAAAACCTAGATAATAATCATGAACAAGCTTAATATTGAATTATGAACTGCAAAGGAACTTACAAAATGTGACATTACGAACCCAGTTAAGCGCACAAGAAAAAATATCCTAGACATGACCCTGGTTGACAAGTTGTATTGCTCATGATGCAAGAGGATTTGTACCTACATTGCCAAGTCAATCAAAATCCATCATTATCTATACAATAAATACAAGTAATTGATGTAGTATTTTTTACTCTAAGATGCATTCTTCTGATAATGTTAGAACATATGTTGAAAATTTCAAAACATACCTAAATAAGATCCTCATTTCAAGAACAATTTATTGGATTCGCATGAACATGGAATAAGCCTGCCACGATCTGAAAGAGTAGCAACTAAGTCAACAGTGAATTTTTTTTTGCTACGTTGGATCGAGGGAGGTTTTCTCCAAGATTAAATCACTCCAATATATTATTCTCTACTAAACAGGGCCAACCACATGAAGGTGGAAGCTCTTATGGCCCCTCCCCCCCCGCACATCACTCTCAATTCCCCAATACCCAATCTATATTTCATTTTTTACTTTCATGATCATAAAAAAAATATTCAATAACTAATAAAAAAAAAATTCAACAAAAAGTATGCAAGGAAACATTGAAATTAATGCTTGACATAAAAATAGTATGATAAATGAGTTTTTTATATAATGCAAAAAACGTTCCAAGTATGGTAACATTTGTCTTATAATAATACAATATTTTACATTATCAAATTTTATTTTTCTTCTTCCTATTTCTAAAGCTCCTAATTACATCATCAATATCATCGTGCTCTGCTCCTGTTTCGTGCCTTACCCACACTGCTGACCTAGTTGCATAGTCACGATGTCTGGTCTCATCCAGTGATGGGGAATCACCTACAAAAATAGATAATATTAAAATTTAATTGTCATTTTTTAAATATCATTGAACTAGTTCGGTAATATTAATAAAAAAAATTGCAATGAGATTATTTACCTGGTGCACAAGTTGTTTCCGTTGGGACTATTGCCTTGTCTTCCTCTCTGGTGGTAAGATCCTGAAGGGAAACTTTCTCTGTCATTTAAGAAAAAAACGTTATAATGACAACCATCAAGGTATAATCAGAAAAAATTATAAGTGGAAATTAACTACCGTCATGGCCCTCACTGATAATAGCATTGTCGGCCTGGTCCCCACAACAATGATCAGGTTGCACATGAGGAGCATCTACATCTGGCTCTAAAACTGGGTTCTTTGCCTTGTCGGTAGTGTTGCTCCCCTGATTTAAACAAATTTGTTAGACATTAAATTTATGGACAAAACAAACATATTGAAAGGTTAATGTTTTACCTTATCAGACATTTTGGATCTTGGGACCTGCCCCAAGCTTCTGCAACGTTCAACTATGGCTTGATAGCTGAAATGGAAAGCGATATTTTTATCTTCCTCTGTAGTTTCTGTTCCGAAGTCATCACCCTACATTACATATTATTGTGTATTTTTAATCATATTTGATAGGATTACAAAAAATTTGGAAGGCGATATAATTAATTATAAGATATTTAGCTACTTAATTACAATTCTTGCGGCTAATTTCAAGTAGTCGCCCTGGCCTAGCTTGTGATGGCCCTTTTTTTCAATCCTAGCTTTGGTTGCCTTCGAGGTGTCAGAAAACCTATCATTAAAATATTGAAGTCAGATATGACGTAGCACACTTTTATTTTAGACATAGAGAAAATTAAAGCTATTGAATTAAAGTTGTAATTTACCCTGCGGGTCCAGTTGGCATTTTTCCTTCTTTCTTTGCCATTTTCTCTTTTCCGTCATGGATGCGTGCTCTCCACTCACTCGCTGGAACTATGAGAGGATGATCGTATCTAGGGTTAAATTGAAATTGCGTCCTATAGGTGTCCCTGGTATATTTCAAATATTTGCTGGCTACCCGAGCCATCGCTGTTCTGTCAAATGTGCGACCCTAAAAAGGGCTTCTAGATAATCTAGAAGTTCTTTTTTTAGGTTGGAATTCTGGGAATTCCACCTTGTGCATATGGTCGGGCCAAAAATTACCAACGCATGGCTCTCCAAAAACCTGTGGAACTCATTGTTTCCTACATAGGAAAAAATATATTATCATTGATTTAAAAATAAAAATCATGATAAATATGTTCTAGATAGAGTACATGAAATAGTTAAAATATTAAAATTTACCTGGGAGTTGTATGTGCTTCATAGGGACACCTTCATCGTTCACCAACAATGTGCCATTAATGGTCCCTGTGGAGCTGACACGTGTAGCTCCAAGAAACGTAATAATGTAGCTGGCCATATCAGCCTCATCACTGCCAACACGTTTAGTGGTTGGCTGGGTGTCTGCTTGGGCAGGGTTTGTTTCTTGGCTGGCACCTAAAGGAGTAGAAGGTTTACAAGAGGGTTTCTAGGCAATCTCTTGCCCTTGTGTCCCACTACCACAAACACCAGGTTCAGCAAGTGTCAGAAAAAGCTACATACAAAATAAATTTTTGTTAGTTTAGTCAATGTAAAAATTAAAAATCAAACTATTACAATTCATCTCATGCAGAAGAAAAAAATATCCTTTTGAATTTTTATTATTACCTGATATGTTTCTAGCTGGGTCATAAGTTGTTTTATCCTCTCTTCTGTTTCAGGTGTTTGAGGCACATCTATCAAAGTATCAAATTCCGACCTTGCATTTCGTGCCTTTTTTTGCAACAAGAGCGCTGGAGATAGGGATGAAGAAAGCTCTTCCTCATAGAGGGAACCATCAGGCGTACCATGGCTAGGTGTCTGCATATTTGAACAAAATTAATATTATTTCAATTATGTAAATAACTAAAATACCTTAAGATAGAGCAATTCTGGCACTTTACATGTTCTTTCGCTGGCCTCTTTCTGCGATCATCTCATCTCGGGGTTGTTCCTGTACTGCCCTGATAATTCTGCCACATTGCAATAAAATTATAAATGTAAAAACTTGAAAACAATATATAACTTGAAAACACAAAAAGAAAATTGAAATAATTTCTAATAAGACACCGAAAGACAGAGTTAGAGTTTCAAATATGCCTTGCATTGAATTCAGTCTTGGAAACATGTCATTGCACATTAAGGCACCCAAACAAGAGACGAGTTGACAATGAAGACCTTATTGAATATATTGTTGGAGAAACTTCTAGTAAACTTTTTGTGAAGACCTTGACGACATTTTTGGAGCAACATTGTTGAAGCTGATGGTATAGCATTATTGGAGACGATCTTGAAGGGCGTTGAAGTGAAGATTTTGGAGCAACTATTGAAAAATCCTTAGAGAATTTAAGTAAGGCACTTTCTATATTCCATCACCTTTTTCCTTTCAATATCATTTAAACGATTGTGTTGATATTTAATTTTTGAAATCACATTATAATTCCTTGATTATATGTGTTTGGGGACTTTCCCTTTGAAATTACCAAAAAATACCCTCGCAATTTTATCTTCAGGATGCATGTCTGACCCTATTGTTCAATATTTTGATTGATAGTAGTAAACATAGAGAGTTAGGGGGCTCTTGACTTGGTTTGGTTGGGCCATTAGATCCCTAACATCTAGTAGGGAGAACCCCCGTTGAGTTGGAGGAGAGCTAGCCCGAAGTGAAAAGAGGTTGGTGAGGTGACAATGGGGCTATTGAATTACACATGGTATCACACTTTAGCTTTAGGACTTTATCTTGAGAAGTGCGAGATTTTGCTATATCAATTTTCAAATTGTTTACAACACTATTGTTAAGAACTAATAAGAAGTGATGTTGAGGGGTTTTTGGGTATAAGAAACAATACCATTTAAAAACTAGGGTTCTCAGTCCTTGGCATTCCTTCACCTGGGCCTAGGGGCACACAAGAATAATTTCACACTAAACCATGCAAACTTAAAAGTAACTTAACATATCCATAAAGTAAAATAATCATAATTCCTAATTTCCTATTGTACGATATAATGCAAATTATTTAAACATGAAGAAATGAAGACATGCAATGTCTGAATTTCAAGATTGATGAACCAATACAAGAAGTTAGAAACTACAACTTTGATTCAATACTCTGTGTCCTAACTCCAGGAAGGAATCTAGTTTGTAGTACAGAACATGCATCGTGTATTATCAATTCTTAATCGACAACAACTAAAGGTCATCTACCTCATCAATTCCTTCCCATTTTGTGTTTTTATGTTATATTCCTTATAAAAGTGTCAAATTTCTCTCAAAGTAAGCAACCACTGAATAAAATAAAAAATAGTTGAGATATGATTGAGAAATGGTCATTTATTTCTCGAAAGGATCTTCACAATTTCTTTGGTTGTTTTTCATCTCAAGAAACAAGAAATGACCTAAGAAACTATCGTGATGTAATATAAGAAACAACACGGTGCAATGGCCATTTTCAAAGCCAAATGATGTCCATTGAGGACATGGCCTTTATTTGGTTCTTGTTTCATAGGAGTTTCTGGTAGAAATGGAACTTTGTTGTACCATTTCCAGTAGTAAAAAGGGAAAACCTTCTTTTTCCATGGGAAATAATTTACCTTTCCTTTTTCAAGATAATCTAAATCACAAAAAATATGAACTATACTGCACACATTCTTGGATAATGTGAAAATGGAAAAGGAATACCCTACACAAGTGATGCACACATGTACATTTGAACACTAATAGATTTTTATAGTTGAAATGCAATGCTTGTTTTCATTTAAATGTAGGGTTTTTAAAGCAGGGAGAAATAATGGCTGCCAATTTAATAAGTGTTTCTTTGGGAAAAATTTAAATCTTGTATTGGGTGATGAAGATAATCGAGGGTATTGAATCTTGATTCTTGACATTGTGTTTAACTTGAATAACTCAAATGATTATAAATATCAGTGGATGAGTTCTTTTTTTCAAGTATGTCACTCAAAACTCTTATGTCAAAGCATTGTATGATGGCTCGCATTTGTTTGTTTCCCTTTCTTCAGTTCAATGTAAAAAGTATAGTAATATATTGGAGCACGAATGATAACTACAATCGTTTGCTCTGCAGTATATCCAGCCCCAAGATTATGAAAATTTTTCTCAAGTGGAGCTATTGGTTATTGATGAAGCAGCTGCAATTCCATTTCCTATTGTAAAGGCTCTGCTCGGGCCATATTTAGTGTTTCTGTGCTCTACTGTAAGTGGGTAATAATTATAAATGAGCCAACCACAATCACATATTTTGTAACCATTCGGTTTCCATGGATAGTGATGATGATATTAACCCTATATATCAGTGACCTATATCTATATGAGAATGATCTCAACATTGGCCTTGATATGGTTGTATGGATGTGACCTTTAGTATGTCATCAGAAAATCCCCAAATATCAAAAAATCCCAAAATCTGGAGAACAAAATCTCATCACTTTCGATCTAGAGTACTACCCTTGTGATAAAGTTGATGAATTTCGATCTCCCATTCTCTACCACTTTGCACTTCACCTTCAATATAGATTAGACCAAGGGAAATTCATTACTGGGTGTTGAGATGGATGAGTTTGTCGAACTAAAATCCATAGCTTAAACTTCATGAAACTGGTGGAGTCAAATTCATGCAAGCACAAATGCATCTTACACATCCTCTTTGAAACTCATTCGGAAGAACATTGGAAGACATATAGAGAGAACCCTATAGCCTAACACAATCCAGTGGAATTGACCAAAAAAACCCAAATAGAGTCAACCCTAATATAGGAGGAAGGGCCTGCAGTAAGAACTTACCATTTTGCAAGAGCAGAGGGAAAATGCTATTTTGCAAGAGCTAAGGGCGAATGATGTTCTGCAAGAGCTGAGGGCGAATGCTTTTCTGCAAGAGCTGAGGGTGAATGTTGTTCTACAAGAGCTGAGGGCGAATGATGTTCTGCAAGAGATGAGGGCGAATGTTGTTCTGCAAGAGCTAAGAGCAAATGTTGTTCTGCAAGAGCTGAGGGCGAATGCTGAGGGCGAATGTTGTTCTGCAAGAGCTGAGGGCGAACACTGAGGGAGAATGTAGGGTGAATGTTGTTCTGCAAGAGCTGAGGGAAAATGCTGAGGGCGAATACTGTTCCGCAAGAGCTGAGGATGAATGCTGAGGGCGAATGTTGTTCTGCAAAAGCTGAGGGCGAATTATATTCTGCAAGAGCTGAGGGCGAATGCTGAGGGCGAATGCTGAGGGCGAATGCTATTCTGAAAGAGCTAAGGGCGAATGATGTTCTGCAAGAGCCGAGGGCGAATGCTGAGGGAAAATTCTATTCTGCAAGAGCTAAGGGCGAATGCTGAGGGAGAATGATATTCTGCAAGAGCTGAGGGCGAATGCTGAGGGCGAATGTTGTTCTGCAAGAGCTGAGGGCGAATGCGCTTGTGATATCAGAGGTTAATGTAGTTTTTAATAAAATCATTTTTATGTAGCGCGCATATAAGTGTCTTTATACCGACGGCAGCCAAAGCGTCGCTATTGCGACGGATGCCTCCAAACGTCGCAATTGTGACACTTAGACATTGTGTCGCACTTGCGACGTTTGGAGGCAGTCGTCGCAATAGCAACGCTTTGAGGTATAGTGTCGCAATTGCGATTTCTTCCTCCAAACGTCGTAATTGCGACACTTTGTCTAAGTGTCGGTATTGCGACACTTTTCTCTAAACGTCGGTATAGCGACGGTTTCGAGCGGGATTGAAAAATTTTGGGGAAATTTCTGACATTTGGTCAAAAGCGTCAGAACCAAGTGTCGAAATTTCCCCCAAATGTACTAGTGGAAGAATCAATTATGGAGTAATATCATTGAATCCATAAATGATGTTTGGCCATCAATACAGGTAATTTATGAACAAAAGAATTTACTAAAGGCAACTCAAGAAGAGATTCAGAAAACAAAGGAGGAACTAGGTGCCAAACCTGAACAAGCCCTAGAACTAATCAAATTTCTCAACAACAAGAACAAGAAAGAATTAAAGGAGATAGAAATTACTGATAGGATAGAGACAATCCTTGAAATAAGTAAAGTAATTTCAAAGAAGAATTTAATGAAGCAGTTAGAATAAAAATGTGAAAACATGAACATAGCCATAACCAAATTTATGGTTAAGTTTGAGATCTTGAGGCAAAGAGGTTTTCCAAACATCCTTGTTATTAATGATAAACTCATGCCACAGGAAGAGTACAACAAGAAGATAAGAGATCATGCTAAAGAGTAGGTAGAAAAATCAAAAGGACAAGGAATTCCTATAGGGAAGGTTTTACATAAAAGTTTTGAAGACTTGTTTTATCTACAACATGAGATAAAACACCTATTTGTTATAAAACCAACTTTTTCTAAGTACACTGAGGCAGATGAAAAATTTAGGAAGTTGAAAAGGATCAAAATTCCTGATGAAGAATCTTCAGAATCACTCACTGATTTACTGTAAAATTCAAAATGCAGAGAAGAAGATAAAAACAGTTTGCTGATTTTTCACAGTCCAAACAGAAATTTACAGCAGTAAAGCAATTTTAATAGTGATTGAAGTGTATCAGAGGTAAATAGTATCAGAAGAAAGAGTATCATATAAGAATATAATATTTCAAAACAGATTTGAAATATCATTGCCAGCAAAGAAGACAGCAAGGCAGCCAGTTGCACCCAATCCAATAAAAAACTTCTATTTTATTTAGATAAATAGGATAGCTTGCTAATTTGTTAAGCAGTTGTCACTATTTTGTTCTAAAAGATATTTTATTTTCCTTATAAAATTCTTAGGAGTATTCTAGGATATTTTGTAAACAATTTTGTATATATACTTCATCTTTTGAAGTATTATTGTGGAATAAATTGTTGAAGATTTCTATAGCCAATATTTCTATATCTGAAGGCTTTTTGTAGCAAGTTCAAGTAGCATACTGGATCAAATCATCTTGCATTATATTTCAGGATTCATATGATGAGCCATTGAAGTTAAATACTTTCTACTATCTTTGTTTACCTTCTTATGTTTACATGCATCCATATATGTGTTCTAAATTTGAATGATAAATCAGGAATATTATTACAGGATTTGTTAAAAGCACGTTGTCTTTAACTGTTTATCATTTCTATGTTTTCTGTTGATTTCCAGAGTAGGGAACCCTTAATTTCTCCCTCTTTTGAATGACCTTTGTCTACTCCTTCTTTATCTGGATCAAATAATCCTTTATTTATCTTTATCCCGATCAAACCACTTCACTAATCAGCCTTCCAAGATCTTCAATGACTTGTCTATCTTGCCCTGAAAATATTTGACTTTTTGACCTTGATCCTAGTTATGTCTGCTCGATATTTGACTCCTTAGCCCAATGGACAAACATATCTATCACTATCCATCTCATTAAGTGATTTTTTCTCACCAAACCAAACCAAACCAATTTTCACATCATAACTAGCCTAATATCATATAATTAAAACAAAGTTAAATCTTATAGAGAGAGCCCTCTCTGAACCCTAGGAAGGCTAGATCCTAGAGTTTAAAAGTAGTTTTGTGGTTACCTCTAATGTTCTTGGACTTTAAACTAAAATCTCACGACTTTAGAATTATTAGAGTGATAACACCATCCATCTTGCCTTACTTGGTTTGCTGCCCTTGAGCACAATCTGAAGATAATTGACACTTCCCCTTTTAGAAGTGTGTGTCCTCCTGTCAAGAATGGTATCCTCCTTGAGCTCGTTGGCAAAGGAGAATGAAGATAACAAAGAAGTGTGGCTTGAGAGAGTCAACATTCACTTGGAGAAGTTGCTAATGAAGGCCAATAGAGACAATCAGATGCTCAGGCACATGGCCCATCACTATCAGACCCGGAACAAAATTTGCAATATCAAGGTCAAACAGATGAAGGATAAACTGAAGGAGATCCGAAGGGTGAGAAGGGAGGTGACAAACTCAAGATACTTGATGATGCCTCTTTAGCTCAACTTGACATGTGATTGTGGGCCTATCCCACAAATTTTGAGCAATTTTGAAAAATTTTGAAATTTTTTTAGTTTTTGGGCAAATTTTAAAAAACACATAAAAACTACCTCTATGCGCAGTGCCTTGGCGTTGTGCACTCTTTTGTGGCATCTAATAGACAAATGAAAGACATCATTGGGTTCATGATGATGAGGACATACCCCTTTTACTTTTTCTAATCATTTAGAGAAAAACTGGTTAGGCAAAAGGGCCAAAAATACCCCAAAAATCATGTTTCTGCCTCTTTTTCACGTTGGCGTTGCGCATAGAGGTAGTCTTGGGAGATTGCACTTCCGAGGGGTCAAAACAGATCCAAATCAAACGCTACAAGACAATCCGGAAAGTAGACAGGACAAGCTTTCCAATGAGCTATCATGAGCTCAATTTGGACATCGGGAAGTCCGTAAAAAATGACCTGCAAGAAGGGCTATTGTTTCCTCCTTGGCGCTACACATAGGACAAATTCTGCCTGTTTTGGAGTTTTGTTTTTTTTTCACGTAATTTTTCATTTTTACCTCAATATTTGGGGTTTTCACTGATTCAATTCATAAATATGAATGTAATTATGATGTGGATTAATTTACTATTGGTAGATTCATTATCTTGAGTCCTCTAGAGGTCATGAATCAGTTTCTTCTCTTTTAGAGGCAAGTTGTTGGGTCTTCCTAGTCTTCAGATTCTTTTTCAAAATTTGGTGGAAACTGATCCTCATCTCCTGGATTTGATCCCCTGAGGCTAGGATGATTTTTTTTTAGGTATATATCTTCTTCTTATTTCTCACTAGTAAGGGTTGGACTTAGTTGGATGCTTGGCCTTTGAAGAGACACACTTTGTATCAATTCTGAGTAGGAATATTAATCAAATTTGTAGCTATTTTTATGGGATCTCTGTGGTATGGTGTTTAGTTTAGTTTCTCCTTTTGTTTTTATTTGTTGAAATGTATTGTTAATTTTCTTTATCATTTCATAATTTCTAAGTGAATGTATGCAAGTTAGATAAGCATAATCCATTCTCATATGCTATGTTTTGGGTAGACATTCACAGTCAGTAATTTCTTCAGTTTAGAAAGAACCCATAATTTCACCATGCTCTTTCTAGATCCTCACCTACCTTGATCATCCCACCCATTGAAATCCTAAAGTGCTAAATAATTATGCATACCTTGCTCCATAGAACACACTGCAAATTTTGATCTAATTTTCCTTGCCCTGGTTGTTTGACTCCTTCTGGTCTAGCACAACCCTATAAAATCAAATCAAAACCCTGAGCTACTATACCTAGCCTAATATTTTCTTTACTCAGCCATCTTAGTTGTGATCCTTACGCAGAGAGCCCTCTCCTTGCCTAGTAGGGCTAGCTACTTGGCTAACCGTCATTATTGGTTACCTCGGAATTGCCTTCTTCATCCTGAGGTTCAATCCGAGTGATAACATATTGGTGACCATACTGGGGGATAGCAAAAGATCATATCTTCCCTGGGAAAGAACAAAAATTTTTACATCTGATTTCTGATGGTGGACAACAATTAGATGCATATGAATGCTGGATTCTTCACCTGGCGACTCCAACTTGATGTAAAGACTCCACTGGAGGATCGACCTTGCCAGTATGAAGATGGAAGGATATTACACAAAGGTCAAGTATTCAAAGTGGAATTGTATTCAGGATCTAATGTGCTTTCTGTAAATTACTTCTTTTGTTTTCCTGAAACTATCCTAAAAGTTTTCCAGAGTTTGTTGTATGATAAAGTTGATCAAAATATTGATTCTACCTATTTGAAAAGTTTGAATACTGAGTTTTCCTTTTATCTTGGTCCACATCCTTTTTCTGAATCTTAGGATGACCATGTTCAAATTGATGAGCCTGAATAAATCAAGACTGGTCCTACAACTTATGTACATACTTGTACACCTTGTAAAATTTCAAATCAATATAAACCACTCAACTTACCTCCTATACTCCAGGCTTTCCCTAAAAATCATTACCTATATCTGTCGAGGTTGGATTGTGAATATGACAACATCACTGCTGAGAGACATATGCAGAATTTTGAGACTTTCCTATACATTTTTGAAGTTGGCAAAGAGCATGTCAGTATCAGGATATTTTCTCTTTCTTTGCAAGGCAAAGTCAAGAGCTGGTTCAAAAACTTTCCTGCCGCGAGCATCTCAGATTTCCCGAAGTTCGTCAAAGTTTTCCTCGAAAAGTGGGTGGTAAAAAAAAAACCCTTTCCTAATTGTAGAAGAGTATTACCATCTGAAAAGATAGCTAGGGGAGATAGTACAATATTTTTCTTCGAGATTCAATCAAGTCTATTATTCGATACCTACTAATATAAGACCCCCTCCTAGCTCAGCTCTTTTACATTACCCAGATCCATTTGATTCGGAAATGGAGTTTCAACTGAGAGAAAGGAACCTTGCAACACTTGAAGAGATGCAGAACAGTGCAATACATGTAGAGGCTAATCTACTAATCAGAAGGGTAAAGCTGAACAAAAAAAGAGAAGTAGAACATTGCGGAGCACCTGACATCTTCATAGGTAAAGCTTGACATTTTGGTAAGTACAATAGAAGAAATGATGCAAAATATCACCATTAGAGATGTATTTTCCGCTCAAGATCATCATGCCCACTTATCCCAGAAAAAGAAGAGATTGCAAGCCCTAAATATTTTCTTGCTAATCCCAGCCACCATAGATCAGAAATTGGATTTTTAGATCAATCCGAGGAGAAGCAATCTGATAATATAATGTGTATAATTGGTGAAATTACATATATTGATGATTTTCCAAATTTTGATCACTATGATTATGAGTATGTTCTCCAAACAGAAGCTAATTTTGCAAAGAAATGAGAAATAGGTTTGTGGAAGGAGGATGTTTAGTTTCTGCAGCTCGAAAATAGTAATCAGCCGATGCATATTAGCTATGAAAATGATGAGGAAAGTCTATAAAATTTGGAAGTAAGTTAAGGATCTTTGCCTCTTTGTTTTACTTCATTTCATCTCATCAGACATAACTTTCCTGCGATCAGAACTTAACACTCATTGAGTTTTGATCTTGACAATCAAGAGGATAATCAAATTTTTTATCAGAGCTCCTTACCCTTGTGTTTTTCCTCATTTTCAAAAATAAGAGAAAACTATAAGCAAGAAGATAAGTGAGTGGCCAACACTATAAATGATGAATATTTTCCTAAATTGGTTGATAAAATCATTTGCGACATAGAATCCTCCTTAGCTCCAGATTTGTAACCACTGAATGCCAACGAATGTCAGGCTACAGATGAAGGCTTGGAAGTTGAAACACATGATCAAATGATGTAAGATGATTTTGTACCACTATGTTTTGAAGCATTTCAATATTTAAAGAAAAAATTTCATAATATCTCTAAAGAAAAGGATGAGTAGCCTATGGAACGTCATGCAATCTGATTAAAATTGATGGATACATTTCAGAATTTTTTTCAAGTTTTTCGTGATCCAATAGTTGATGTGTTAGATGATATCTACAGTAAAATTCCTTCTCCATTTGATAATTGTGAGCCTGAAAAGAGTGTTGATATAAACTTGATCCGACAACCGACTTCATTGTTTTGTTCAGCAGGTGTTTCATTACAAAGCTCATACCAATATTTGCAGTCATATCAGGAAAGTAATGAATAATATTCTTGTTTTTTTGATGATCATCAAGAAAAATTAGTCATTCATGAGTTTCAGGATCCTTTTGTCAGCTTGCTACAGTCATCAAATAAAGAAAGCACGTATATTAGGAAAAATTTAAAACCAAGTTATGAAGACTACCTAGAGCAGAGTATTAATGTATTAGATGGGTTGGAAATCAATATGTATTCCTATGAAGATCCTTTCGCAGCATTATTGAGGTCAGTCGGTGGGCTCATACTTTGCAATTTCATCAAGATTCAATCCGTTGACAAATTTTCATGGGAGTTTCCTTTTAGTAGTTCTTTCTTCTTGCTCATAAGCAAGCACATGTGGAGAATTCAAAAAATAGCTAGAATGCTTACATGGTATCATTGGTTGTTCCATTTCACTTGATCAAGTGATGAATGGATAAGTTAGAGTAGTTTTTGTTGAATAAGCTCAATTCTGAGCATATTTTTCAGTCAGTTTTGAGTCAGTCTTGAGTCAGTTTATTGAGTCAAGTTTTCAGTATTCAGTTAGTCATTAGCTTTTGACTCCATTGCCCAATGAATAGGCACATGGTCTATGGTGTTCTTGGCACCTCCAAAGGAGCTACCATCCCCAGCTGGATCCAATGTTAGTGTCAGTATTTGCATATTTCCACCACGGATCAAAACACATTTTTCCTGTGCATCTTAGGTGTCCCACTCTAAAGATTTTTTAATCATTCCATTAGGTCATGATATAAATTGTTCCATCGGTGGTTGTCCTTGTCAAATGTCCCATTTTCCTTCAGAAGTATATGCCTGCTAACCCTCTTCCATGTCTTCATCATGCTGAAAACAAGTCTTCTCTCATTCCACTTTTAGTCAAAGTCACTCATTGAGTCAATTTCTTTCATTTCTCATTAGGTCATTCAAGGTCCCATTAGATCATTAGGTTTCTTTGTTCAAAGTCAAAAAATGCACCATTCCATCTCATAAGGTCAGAAAAAGGTATGAGATTGATCCTAAATAATGTCTCTTTACCATGTAAAGATGATCTCCAAGATGGTTTCCAAAGTTGTAATTTGATTTCAAGTGTGAGTTTCATTCCAAGATGTAATTTTATTTTTATTCATTTAATTTTATGTCAGTTCAAATGTAATAAGTAATCAGTCTCCCAAGGCTACCAACTCAGATTTCCACATGCCAACATATCAAGTGTCAAAAAAAAAAAAATTCTACTTCAACAATTGATCAAATGTCAAAGGGAGTTGTCTTTTTCCAAGGGTGCCTAAGTCATCATTTTCCACTAGCACTAAACCCTAATTTCCTCTCCCACTAAGAAAGGGCTTGCTATGGAACCAAAGGCATATGAGTAGAGGAGGCATAATTTAGGTGATATTAGTATGTATGAGGTCATTCCAAACTCATAAACATCATGTCTCCATCATTTTATAGGAAATCATTCCAAGAGTGAAGCCATTTGCCACTCATAGGGCCAATTTAACTTCAAACTATGTTTCTTACAAAATAGAGAAGAATTTCACAAACTTGAGAGAGATTTTTTTCCATCATAGGTCCAAGAAGAAAAACCTCCTTCACTGTTTACATAGGTTTCATGGTTTGGGATAAATGTCAAAAATACATGTGCTGTAGGAGAGTTTCTTCACTCCTGGAGTGACCTTGGGAAAAACAATTTTTCTCCTAGCTGGAGTGTCCAAAGGACTTTCTTGATAATTCAAATGACAATTAAACTGGAATAGCTTTCCGATGAGATATCATGCTCTCTATTTGGAGTTGAGGAAGGCCTCCACACGTTTCTTGTAAGAGAACACTTCATTCTTGCACCCCCATTCTGCACTTTTTTACCAGTCTTGGGAGAAATGATTTTTGAGGGGCTGTACTTGATCATTTTCAGTGCTTGATAGGTATATTATGTATCCAAGAGAAATATCTTTCGAATGAGCCATTATGTTCCCAATTTGGACTCCAATAAGGCCTTCACAAGTGGCCTTCAATATGGCGCAGTGCATAGCGGTGAGGCGCTACGCATAGGAGCAGTGCGTTGCGCATAGAGCAGTTTTCACAATGTTAAATAACACTGCGCTATGCACCTGGGTTAGCACTGCGCACAGGGCCAAAATCCACCAAATTGCTCCAAAACTCCTCAAATTTTCTTCTCCACCTCAAATACAAGTAATTTAACCCTTATAGTTCCCTCCATATTCATTTTTATGCTTGTGTTTGTGTTTTATGTTGGCTAAAATTGCAAGGAAACCCTAGTTTTCCTTTAACTCTCCCAAAATCCCCATCCCAGTTATAAACTTCCCAAAACCCTCCTTGTCCCAATTGATTGTCCCTAAACCATACTACATCACCCTATACCTCTAAAGACACTAGACCTACCCCTACATCCTCATCCCTAAGTCCCTACACCCTTTTCCATAAAAGCCCTAATTTCTAGGAATCTCACTATTTTTCCTAGATTTCCCCCTACCTTTGACTTGTAATTGAATTTTCATTTTCATCTCCCCTAATATTTTCACCTCCCATCACCTCACAAGGTTTCATAACCTTTTTCCCCATCTCCCTTAATTTTTGTGGCCCTATCCCTATCCCCTAAAGCCCTCATTTCATCATTTCTTTCCCTACTCCCATTCCCTTCACTCCCTTACTCACTCTTCCTTTTCTTTCCTCTCTCCTAGGGTTTCCAAAGTGACAAGAACAAGCATGGAGAGAGAGGAAAGAGATTATAGGGAGGAAGAACACAGTGATGATCAGTATGAGGAAGATGATATTTTACAACAAAGAAGGCCACACAAGGGAGGCTGAAAACATCAGGAAAAGGCCAAAGACAAGAGGCCTCAAAACAGCATTGGAGAAAGAAAAGAAAGAAGCCCAAAGTCTGTGTTTTGACCAGCATTTGACAAGGAGATTGAAGATAACATAGAAGTGTGGCTTGAGAAAGTCAACATTCACTTGGAGAAGCTGCTAATGAAGGCCAACAGAGACAATCAGATGCTCAGGCACATGGCCCATCACTATTAGACTCGGAACAAAATTTGCAATATCAAGGTCAAACAAATGAAGAATAAACTGAAGGAGATCCGGAAGGGTAAGAAGGTAGGTGACAAACTTGAAATACTTGTTGATGCCTCCTTAGCTCAACTTGACATGTGATTGTGGGCCTATCCCACAAATTTTAAGCAATTTTGAAAATTTTTGGGCAAATGTTTACAAACACAGAAAAACGAGCTTTATGCGCAACACCTTGGCGCTGCACACTCTTTTTGGGCATCCAATGGAAAAATGAAAGAAATTAGTGTGTTAATGATGATGAGGAAATACCACCTGTACTTTTTCTAAGTTAGAGCAAAACTATTCAAGAAAAAGGGCCAAAAATACCAAAAATATCATGTTTCTGCAACTTTTTCAGGTTGGCGCTACGCATAGAGGCAGTATTGGGATATTGCATTTTTGAGGTGTAAAAACATATCCAAATTAGAAAGTACAAGAAGATATGAAAATTAGACATGACAAGCTTTCCAATGCGCTATCATGAGCTCAATTTGGACACCGGGAAGTCAGTCAAAAGTGACCTGTAAGAAGGGCTATTGTTTCCTCCTTGGCGCCGCACATTGGACAAATTTTGCCTGTTTTGGAGTTTTCTCTGTTTTTCACGTAATTTTTGAGTTTTACCTCAGTATTTGGGGTTTTGGCTGATCTAATTCATAAATATGAATGTAATTATGATGGGGATTAGTTTACTATAGGTAGATTCGTTAGCTTGAGTCCTCTAGAGGTCAAATGAATCAGGTTCCTCTCTTTTAGAGGCAATTTGTTGGGTCTTCCTAGTCTTCATATTGTTTTTTAGCATTTGGTGGAAACTGATCCTCATCTCATGGATTCAACCGCCTAAGGCTAGGATGAGTTGTTTTGAGGTCTATATCTTCTTATTTGTCTCATTAGTAAGGGTTGGACTCAGTTGGATGCTTGGCCTTTGAAGAGACACACTTTGTATCAGTTCTGAGTAGGAATATTAATCAAATTTGCAGCAATTTTTATGGGATACTTGTGGAATGGTGTTTATTTCAGTTTCTCCTTTTGTTTTTATTTGTTGAAATGTATTGTTAAGTTTCTTCATCATTTCATAACTTCTAAGTTAATGTATTCAAGCTAGATAAGCATAATCCATTCTCATATGCTCTGTTTTAGGTAGACATTCACAGTCTGTAATTTCTTTAGTTTAGAAAGAACCCATGATTTCACCATGATCTTTCTAGCTCCTCACCTGCCTTGATCATCCCACCCATTGAAATCTTAAAGTGCTAAATCATTATGCCTACCTTGCTCCATAGAACACCCTGTAAATTTTGACCTAATTTTCCTTGCCCTGATTGTTTGACTCCTTCTAATCCAGCACAAACTTATACAATCAAATCAAAACCCTGAGCTACTATACCTAGCCTAATATTTTCTTTACTCAGCCATCTTGGCTATGATCCTTACGGAGAGAACCCTCTACTTGCCTAGTAGGGCTAGCTACTTGGCTAAGCATGGTTTTTGGTTACCTCGGAATTGCCTTCTTCAACCTAAGGTTCAATCTGAGTGATAATATATTGGCGACCATACTGGGGATAGAAAAAGATCATATCTTCCTTGGGAAAGAATGACAAAGTTTAGATCTGATTGTTGATGGTGGAAAATAATCAGATGCATATGAAGGTTTCTTCAACTGGCGACTCCAACTTATAAAGACTCCACTGGAAGATTGGCCTTTCTAGCAGGAAAATGGAAGGATCTTACACAAAGGTCAGGTAATGAAAGTGGAATTATATTCAATATCTAATATGATTTCTTGTAAATTACTTCTTTTGTTTATCTGAAGCTATCCTAAAAGTTTCCGGAGTTTTTTGTATGAAAAAGATGATCAAAACATTGATTCTACCTATTCGAAAAGTGTAAAACCGAGTTTTCCTTTGATCTTGGTCCACATCCTTTTTCTGAATCTTATGATGACCATCTTCAAATTGATGAGCCTAAAGTGATCAAGACTGATCCTACAACTTATGTACATACTCCTACACCTTGTAAAATTCTAGATCGATACAAACCACTCATCTTACCTCCTATACTCCATGCTTTCCCTGAAAATCATTACCTATTTTTGCCGAGGTTTGATGGTGAATATGACAACATCACTACTGAGAGACATATGTACATTTTTTATACTTTCATATACCTTTTTGAATTTCACAAAGAGGATGTCAATATCAGGCTATTTTCTCTTTCTTTGCAAGGAAAAGTCAAGAGTTGGTTCAAAAACATGACTGTCGTGAGCATCTCATATTTTCCATAGTTCGTCAAAGTTTTCCTCGACAGGTGGGTGGTCAAACAAAAGCCTTTCCTAATTCTAGAATAGTATGACCAGCTGAAAAGATAGCTAGGAAAGATAGTACAACAATTTTTAGCCAGATTCAATCAAGTCTATTATTCGATACCTGCTAACATAAGACCCCCTACTGGATCAGCTCTTTTACATTACCCGGATGCCTTTGATCCGGAAATGGAGTTTTAGTTGAGAGAAATGAACCTTGCAACAATTGAAGAGATGGAGAAAAATGCAGTAGATGTAGAGGCTAATATGCTGATCAGAAGGGTAAAGCTGAACAGTGAAGGAAGAAGAGAAGAAGAACATTGCAGAGCACCTGACATCTTTAGAGGTAAAGCTCGACATTTTGGTAAGTAAAATAGAGGAAATGACACAAAATATCACCATGAGATGTATTTTCCACTCAAGATCATCATGACCCACTTATCCTAGAAAAAGAAGAGATTTCAAGCCCTAAATTTGTTCTTGCTAATCACAGCCATCATAGATCAGAAAATGGATTTGTAGATCAATCCGAGGAGAAACAATCTAATAATCTAATGTGTATGATTGTTGAAATTACTTATATTGATGATTTGCCAAAGTTTGATCAATATGCCGATGATTATTTTCTCCAAACAGAAGCTAATATTGCAAATCAATCAACAGTAGTTTTGTGGAAGGAGGAATTTCAGTTTCAGTAGCTTGAAAACAGTGATCAACCGATGCATATCAACTATGATAGTGATGAGGAAATTCTATAAAATTTGGAAGTAAGTGAGGGATCTTTCCCTCTTTTTTTTACTTCATTTCAGTTCATATGATAACTTTCACGTGATCAGAAATCATCACTCATTGAGTTTTGACCTTGAAAATCAAGAGGATAATCAAATTTTTTATCAGAGCTCCTTACCCTTGTGTTTGTCCTCATTTGCAAAAATAAGAGAAAACTATAGGCAAGAAGATAAGTGAGTGGTCAACACTATAAATGATGAACATTCTCCTAAATTGGTTGAGAAAATCATTTGCGACATAGAATCCTCCTTAGCTCTAGATTTGCAGCCACCGAATGCCCTTGAATGTCAGGTTGCAGATGAAGGATTGGAAGTTGAAACACATGATAAAATGATGCAAGATGATTCTGTACCATTGTGTTTTAAATAATTACAATTTTTAAATCAAAATTTTCAGAATATCTCTAAAGAAAAGGATGAGCAGCTTGTAGAGTGTTATGTAGTCTCATTATAACCGATGGATACGTTTCAACAATCTTTTCAAGTTTTTCATGACCCAATAGCTGATGTGTTAGATGATATCTACAGTAAAATTCCTTATCCGTTAGCTAATTGTGAGCTTGAAAAGAGTGTTGATATAAAATTGATCCGATAGTTGACTTCATTGTTTTGTTCAACAGGTGTTTCATTACAAATCTCATACCAAGTTTTGCAGTCATATCAGGAGAGTAATGAAGAAGATTCTTGTTTTTTTGATGATCATCAAGAAAAAATAGTCATTCACGAGTTTCAGGATCCTTTTGTCAACTTGTTACAGTCATCAAAGAAAGAAAGCACAGATATTAGGAAAATTTTAAAACCAAGGTACGAAGACTACCTAGAGCAGATTAGTAATGTATTAGATGGGATGGAAATCAATATGTATTCCTATGAAGAAACTTTTGCAACATTCTTGAGGTTAGCCGGTGGGCTCATGCTTTGCAATTTCATCAAGATTCAATCTGTTGACAAGTTTTCATGGGAGTTTCCTTTTAGTATTTCTTTCTTCTTGCTCATAAGAAAGCACTTGCATAGAATTAAAATAGCAGCTAGAATGCTTACATTGTTGCATTGGTTGTTCCATTTCACTTGATCAAGTCATGAATGGATCAATTAAGGTAGGTTTTGTTGAATAAGCTCAATTCTGAGAATCTTTTTCAGTCAGTCTTGACTCAGTTTATTGAGTCAAATTTTCAGTATTCAATTACTCTTTAGCTTTTGACTCCATTGCCCAATGAATAGGCACTTGGTCTATGGTGTTCTTGGCACCTCCCAAGGAGCTACCATCCCCAGCTGGAGCCATTATTAGTGTCAGTATTTGCATACTTCCACAAAGGATCAAAACACATTTTTCATGTGCATCTTAGGTGTCCCACTCTAAAGAATTTTCAATCATTACATTAGGTCATGATATAAAATTGTTCCACTGGTGGTTTTCTTTTTCAAGTGTCCCATTTTCCTTCACAAGTATATTCCTGCTGACCCTCTTCCATGTATTCATCATGCTGAAAACAAGTCTGCTCTCATTCCACTTTTAGTCAAAGTCACTCATTGAGTCAGTTTATTTCATTTCTCATTAGGTCATTTAAGGTCCCATTAGGTCATTAGGTTTCATTGTTCAAAGTCCAAAAATGAACCATTCCATCTCATAAGGTCAGAAAAAGGTGTGAGAGTGATCCCAATAATGTCTCTTTACCATGTAAAGATGATCTCCAAGATGGAAATGTAATAAGTACTTAGTTTTCCAAGGCTGCCAACTCAGAGTTCCACATGCCAACACATCAAGTGTCAAATACAAAAAATTCGTACTTCAATATTTGATCAAATGTCAAAGGGAGTTGTCTTTTTCCAAGGTTGCCCAAGTCATCATTTTCCACAAGTACTAAACCCTAATTTCCTCTCCCATTGAGCTAGGTTTTTCTATGTAATCAGATAAATATGAGCAATGGAGGCATAATTTAGGTAATATTAGCATATATGAGGTCATTCAAAACTCATAAACATCATGTGTCCATCATTTTCCAAGAAATCATTCCAAGAGTCAAGCCAATTGCCACTCATAGGACCAGTTTTACTTAAAACTATGTTTCTGACCAAACAGAGATTCATTTGACAAACATGAGAGCGTTTATTGTCCATCACAGGTCCAAGAATAAAAACCTCCTTCATTTTTTTCACAGGTGTCATGGTTTGGGATAAATGTCAAAAATACACATTCCATAGGAGAGTTTCTTCACTCCTAGAGTGACCTTGGGAAAAACAATTTTTCTCCTAGATGAGTTATCAAAATGACTTTCTTGATAGTTTAAATGACAACTAGACTGGAATAATTTCCAATGAGCTATCATGAGCTCCATTTGGAGTTCACGAAGTCCTCCAAAAGTTTCCTATAAGAGCACACTTCATTTTTGCACCCCCATTCTCCACTTTTTTACCAGTCTTGGGAGAATTGATTTTTGAGGGGCTATACTTGATCATTTTCATTTCTTGATAGGTACAGTGTGTAGCCAAGATAAATATCTTTCGAACAAGAAATCATGTGCCCAATTTGGACTCCGAGAAGGCCTCCAAACGTGGCCTTCAAGATGGCGTTGCGCATAGCGGTGAGGTGCTGTGCATAGGAGCAGTGCGTCGTGCATAGAGCAATTTTCATAGTGTTAAATAACACTACGCTGTGCACAAGGCCAGACTCCACCAAATTTCTCTAAAACTCCTTAAATTTGCTTCTCCACCTCAAATACAAGCAATTTAGCCATTATAGCTCCCTTCATCCTCATTTTTATGATTTTGTTTGTGTTTCATGTTGGCTAAAATTGCAAGGAAACCCAATTTTTCCTTTGCCTCTCCCAAAATCCCCATCCCCCCTCACAAACATTCCAAAACCCTCCTTATCCCAATTCATTGTCCCTAAATCCTACTACATCACCCTATACCTCTAAAGACACTAAGCCTACCCCTACATCCTCATCCCTAAGCCCCTATACACTTTTCGATAAAATCCCGATGAAGGCAAATAGAGACAATCAGATGCTCAGGTACATGGCCCATAACTATCAGACCCAGGACAAAATTTGTAATATCAAGGTCAAATAGATGAAGGATAAATTGAAGGAGATTTGGAAGGGTAAGAAGGGAGGTGCAAACTCAAGATACTTGTTGATGCCTCTTTAGCTCAACTTGACATGTGATTGTGGGCCTATCCCACATATTTTGAGCAATTTTGAAAAATTTTGAAAAATTTTGAGTTTTTGGGCAAATTTTTAAAAACAGAGAAAAACTAGCTCTATGTGCAGCGCCTTAGCACTGTGCACTCTTTTGGGGCATCCAATGGACAAATGAAAGACATTAGTGGGTTCATGGTGATGAGGACATACCACTTGTACTTTTTCTAAGAATTTAGAGCAAAACTGGTCAAGAAAAAGGGCCAAAAATACCCAAAAAATCATGTTTCTACCTCTTTTTCAGGTTGGCGCTATGCTTAGAGGCAGTCCTGGGAGATTGCACTTTTGAGGGTTCAAAAAAGATCCAAATTAGAAACTACAAGAAGATCTGGAAATTCGATAGGACAAACTTTCCAATGAGATATCATGAGCTCAATTTGGACATCGGGAAGTTAGTAAAAAATGACCTGCAAGAAGGGCTATTGCTTCCTCCTTGGAGCTGAGCATAGGACAAATTTTTCCTGTTTTGGAGTTTTCTCTGATTTTCACGTATTTTTTGAGTTTTACCTCACTAGTTGGGGTTTTCAGTTGTGTAATTGGTAAATATTAATGTAATTATGATGGGGATTAGTTTACTATAGGTAGATTCATTAGCTTGAGTCCTTTAGAGATCAAATGAATCGATTTCCTCTCTTTTAGAGGCAAGTTGTTGGGTCTTCCTAGTCTTCAGATTCTTGTTCAGCATTTGGTGGAAACTGATCCTCATCTCATGGATTCGACCCCTTGAGGCTAGCATGAGTTGTTTTGAGGTGTATATCTTCCTCTTCTTTCTCATTAGTAAGGGTTGGACTCAGTTAGATGCTTGGCTTTTAAAGATACACACTTTGTATCAGTTCTGAGTAGGAATATTAATCAAATTTGAAGCTATTTTTATGGGATCCTTGTGGTATGGTGTTCAGTTCAGTTTATCCTTTTTTTTTTTTTGTTGAAATGTGTTTTTAAGTTTCTTCATCATTTCATAACTTCTAAGTGAATGTATGTAAGTTAGATAAGGAGACTCCATTCTCATATGCTCCATTTTGGGTAGACATTCACAATCTATAATTTCTTCAATTTATAAATAATCCATGATTTCACCATGCTCTTTCTAGCTCCTCACCTGTCTTGATCATCCCACCCATTGAAATCCTAAAGTGCTAAATCATTATGCCTACCTTGCTCCATAAAACACCCTGCAAATTTTAACCTAATTTTCCTTGCCCTAACTGTTTGACTCCTTCTGATCTAGCACAACCCTATACAATCAAATCAAACCCCTAAGCTACTATACCTAGCCTAATATTTTCTTTACTCATCCATCTTGGTTGTGATCCTTATGGAGAGATCACTCTCCTTGCCTAGTAGGGCTAGCTACTTGGCTAAGCATGGTTTGTGTTTACCTCAGAATTGCCTTCTTCAACCTGAGGTTCAATCAGACTGATAACACTTACAAAGGTTGGATGAGGCGCATAAAACTTTGCACCGTATAGTACCACATAGTTCCACTATAGAATTAGTCTAGAGGGTGAAATCTATAAGTATCAAGGCTTGTCGCACAATTTATTTTTGATAGAATAATGTGTTGGAATGATATGTTGTTGAGTTTTCTATAGAGGGTACTCAGTCACACAACACGGCCAAACGAAAATTCTTCAAGGGACCATGAAGAATATATTTGAGAACATTTCCTACCTAGATAAAGATGTTAGTGTATGACAAAGGAGTTATGTCATTGGAATCCGACAACGTGAACAACTAGATTTATTTGTGCATGATGAGGAGATTGGGGGATAACTAGGAGATGGCCTAAGGGAACAAAGGCATGGGATACAATAAATAATTAGAAAATACTAGATGATTTGAGGATACCAAGGCATTAAAAAGACAAAATAAAAGAGAAATTGAGAAGGATAAGAGCATGCATGTCGTTGTAGGAGGGAAGCATGAGAGAAGAGGTGAGCAAACTGTTGCATAGTGGAATGGGTTTTTGGTGTAAAAGATATATGCTATAAAATGTCACTAACAGGTAGATAGTAAGGAAAGTAATAGAAAGAAATTGAATTCAACATAGTATTGAATATTTGGTGTTTAGTGACCAAGATGAAAAGATCAAAGCAGACCACATACACGATGAAGTACCACATATACAAGGTAATGAATTGTGCAACCTAAATAATGGTAGGAGAAGGAATGAAAAATAAAATCATGAACTCAATTGAGGATAGAAACACCAAGTGTATCCTAGTGACTTTTCTTAGTCTGTACCCTGTGCTGAAGCCATGAACCAACACTATTTTTAAAAAATATATATGTTCCTTCTCTATGTAAATAAATAATTTTTTTCTTATGTATGTAAAAGGGGAGATGCTACAATCTTCATCATAGTAATTGCTAAAATTATTTTTAAGAAAATCATTTTTTTAATGATATTTAAACTTAATCACATACATTAACTTATGTACTATTATCAATTAAACTATAAGACTATATCAAGAAATACACAAATAGTCTTATAAGCCCCGGGGTTGGCTCAGGTGATCAAGTCACCGTAGTTAAAACACCTTTGTTATTGAGAGGTCATCGATTCTCGGGGTTAGGCTCTGCTTCTAGCATATATGCCTAGTAAAAATATTTCATAGATGTAGCAGTCTCAAAGGACTAAAAACCATACAAGAAAATAAATAAATAAATAAAATACACACAATGATATAAATTATTTTTATATTTTTAAATATATATAATAATTCCCACATAGTATAGCTCAATTGGTGATTACCTTACTATAAACTCATATGTAAAGCAATAAATTTAATGATAAAATCCCTCTGACTTACACCAACTATATATATATATATATATATATATATATATATATATATATATATATATAATCATTTCAAAAATTATTTCTAATTTTTAAGCTAGTTTATATTTGGTTATTATAAAACTAATTAATAAAAATATCTTTAATTTTTTAATCTATATGTTTATTAGCTATATTAATTAATCTTTATACAAATTTTAAATATTTTTTTTTTCAATTTAATTTTATAATTTTATAAAAATATTAATTAATGTAATTATATTTATAATTTTATAAAAATATTAATTAATATGATTATATTTATAGTTTTATAAAAATATTAATTAATATGATTATATTTTTAATAGATATAATAGTAATGCATATGTAGAAGTAGGAAAGTTAGGAAACGAGTTCACTCACAACAAAATAGAGGAGGAGTTTCCATCACACCTCGTAATCATTACTTATAATTATTAAATTTATAATTTAAATTTTAAAATTTAATTTAATAAAAGAAATATAATTTTTTCTTTTTAAATAGTTAAATTTTATTTATTTAAAAATAATGTAAATTTTCACTTTGATTGTCTTAATCCCTGAAGTCGATGAGCCCATTATTTAAATGGTTTTAGACCCATCTCTAAGTGCAATTGAAACTATAATATCATTTCAAAGATTATGAAAAATAGGATAAACCATATTCTATCCAACCATATTTCAAAAGAACAAATTGTTTGCTTGGAGGATAGGTGGATACATGAAGCGATTGGGGTTACCGATGAAGTTATTCATAGCCTGGGATTACCAATGAAGTTATTCATAGCTTGAAAACCTGGAAGAAAAATGGGATGGTGATGAAGATATGTTTATCCAAATCTTATGATTTGATGAGTTGGTGCCATATTAGGTTTTTTCTCACAGATATGGCGTTTGTAGCTCCTTTCATAAATCAGGTGATGAGTTTTATATCTTCAATATGTTTTGTAGTTCTTATAAATGATCCTACATCCAATTTTTTCCAAGCATGAAGGGAAATCAAGAAAAGGTGCCCCCTATCTCCTATTATTTTGTAATTGGTTCTTGAGGGTCTGAGCACGATGTTAAAGGGGGTGAAAAGAAGAGGTGATCTTCATGGAGTATGGGTAGATGAATAATTGGCAATTTCCAACTTGTTTTTTGTTGATGATGTCTTTCTTTTCTCCAATGGGGCAAGAAGAGATATGTACTATATCAAAGATGTGTTGAATCTATTCCAGAAGGCCACTGGAACGATGGTGAATGTTCATAAATCCTCTCTATCCCTAGATGGTTTGTCGATGGATGAAGCTTCTTATGGACAACATTTGTTCCCTTTCAATTTTCTATATTTCGAAGTTGGCATAAATTATTTGGTGTTTCATCTGAAACCAAATGATTAGAGGAAAAATGATAAGTCCCTATAATATTTTTATATTTTCTCCACATAGAAACCCACTATTGTTATTGTTGAGCCCTTATATTATTATTGTTATACCCTAATTATATTTTGACCATTTAGACTCCTATATATACTAAGGAGTTCTTGTCATTTGAATCGTCCAATAATTATTAATTTATGTGAGGTAAAAGGAGGGTTCTCCCTCAAAGAGGCTTATTTCCAAGTCATTCATCTATCTTTTCTTTTCTTTTATGATCTAGTTAAATAAAATTTGGTATAGAATCTCTGGATCCTAGGGCTTCATTTTCATCTTTGAATTTTCAATATAACAATTTTTTTTCCAAAGCTTCAAAAGCTAAAATTTATACCATGTGGAGTTGAAATCATGATGAACAATGTGTAAAACTTTCAAAGCTTAGTTCGTTCTATTTTTAAAGATATGGTCCAAAGAAGTTAGGGTTTTTACATGCTCCATAATTTTGTCTAAAATAGGTATTCCAAGACAAATCATCATAACTTTCTCTTTGTATATCATATTTGAGTTTCATAAAAGGTGGTTGAAAAAAATCGATAGTAATTCATGTGTACCATTTATAGGGTTGGATAATGAAATAATGACACATGTCATCTCGTACAAGTTATCTCTGCTAAACCAGTCCATAATTAGGTAATCGTGGGAGATTTGATATAAATTTATCTACAAGAATCCAATATCAGTCTAAATCATGGTGTTCAAAAGAAAACTCAAATGGATATGAAATACAAAGATACAATAGTTTCAAGATCGACCTCATAAAGTGAGGCATAGATATCATTTTTTGGTTCTGAAATGCTTTGAAACAAGAAAATTTAAACACTCAGTAAGTCAATAGAAATCTCTACTATGAAGAATGAATAAGAGGAATAAATATAACATGATATATCAAAATTACGAGACCAAGTACAGCAAATTTCAATCTCGCAAAAAGTAACCAAAAATGAACTGGAAGCTAAGATGGATGGTTTAGAAGATAAAATAAAATGGAATGTGGAAGGTCTTAAGGATTATTTAAAATCATACATGGGATTTTTTAAAGTATTATTTAAAATCATACATGGGAGTGTTTAAAGTGGACATGGATGCGATGAAGGTCAATTTGGAAGGGTTGACAAAGTTTCTGCAATAAAGGCTTGCTAATGATGACAACATAATCCATGAAAATCATGATGAGCATAAAAGGAATATGAATTATGGTTTTAGCGACTCCAATGTTTGGTTTAATACCAACCACATTCTAAATATTAATATGAGGAATTTTGACGGCAAGGATTTGGTAGCATGGATACTACAGGTGGAGAAGTTCTTTGATCTACGCGATGTGCAACAAAAAAAAGGTACACATTACATATTTATATATTTAAAAACCATCAATTTTTATCGTATCAGTGGCTTCGTTCTCGTAAAGAACTATTCCCTTGGACAATTGTTACTGAGGAATTAATAGCACATTATGAGGATACAAAGAGAAATACATTCTTTAGCCAATTAATAAATCTAGGCTTAGTTGGGGAGAACATTGAGGGCTTCCAAAGATTAAATATCAAGGCGTGTTTGAGAGGATCTTCTTATTTATGCCTTCATAAGGCTTTTAAAGGATAACATTGAACATGAGGTTCGCCTTTGAGAACCTAAGTCATTGGAAAATGCATTTTGGGTGGCAAGAAACGTTGAAAGAAAATTTATGGTAACAAGAGAGCATGTCACTCACAACTATAAATATGGAAGTGTTGCTACTCCTAGCCTCCCACAACCTACAAGGTTGACACCACAACAATTCGAGGAAAAAAGAGAAATGGGTATTTGTTACAGTTGGTATAACAAATACACTAAAGGTCATAATTGTGATGAGAAGAAATCATTTTACATAAATTATGAAGAGGAGGAATAAAAGGAACACGAAACATCAAAATAAGAAGATATACACCAAGAACCAACCCTATTGGTTTAAAAAAGAAGAAATGAATCCAACCATATCTTGTAATGCATTGAAAGTAATTACCACTACTCAAACTCTTAAGATAGAAGGATATATCAAGAAGAAAAAGGTAATAGTGTTAATTGATTCAGTTAGTACCCATAATTTATTCATTTTAAGATAGCCAAGGAGTTAAATTTCTTTCTATATCCAACACCAGAGTGTCAAGTAATGGATACAAATGGAGGAACTATAAATTTCTTGGGTGTTATCACCTAAAAGGTGATCAACTAGCCACTTTCTATTGGGATGATCGAAATACACTATGTAGTATGGGATTTTCACTTTAAAAGTCACTTTAACCTTAGGAAATAATTTAGATAATATCTCGAAATTAAAGAGACCCCAAAGGGATGTCTTTTCCTTTGGTTTTTGCTAGAAAATGAAGCACTCACATGGGATAATATTTAAAATCTGGGATGAATGTTATTGGGGAATGTGCTCTATATATAAAAGTGGATGAATCTATTGAACACCTATTCATTTCCATTCCTTTTTCAATGAAAATTTGGAATTCCATCAAGAGTTATTTTGGAGGTGTTTCAAAATCGTATGGTGCATCCCTCTAAGAAGCATTGAAGGAATGGTGGGAGAATAATTCCCCTAAGCAACTCAGAAACATGCCACCATAATTCTATTGGAGCATATGGAATGCGAAGAATGAATCCATATCCAAATACTAATACTCCATTCTATATTGGATGGTAGCCAAAGTGGTTTTGGATTATGATCTTATCCCAACTCATGAAGGTTCTCATCCTCCATAAAATATTATCATTAAGGAGGTGGACGGATCTTAACCTTCGGCTGTTTTTTATGGAGCATGTTCATAAAATGGAGATTGTGGAAGGGGGAGCTTGTACAATACCTACACAAAATCATTTTTTATAAAATACAACGTAGTTTGGGGAGGGGTACTAACAACTATGCAGATTTTTCAACCTCAAACGCCTTCTCCGTTTTGTAATTGAAAAATATTGTCATACTCTATAGATTTTTGGTGATTCTGTGATCATTATTAATTGGTTTAATGAGCTTTATCATTGTCACAATCACACACTAAGTCCCATTCTTGAGTAAGTTTTATAGATCAAGCAAAATTTTTATGAGGTTTCTTGTCACCATATTTATAGGGAGTAGAAGCACATCATAGATACACTCTCTAATATTGGCTTCACGTAGACTTTGGGGGTATGGAAAGTCTTCAAGTAGTTGAATGGGGTCTCCACAAAATAATTTCATAGAACCTTAATTGATGGGATTTAGATTGACATTCCTCAAACTTTATTTTCAATTGATGGAGTTTTCAATTGACATTCCTCTATGACTATGTTTTGATGATGCCACCAAGGCTATAGTTTTTTTATATATTTATTATGATCGTAGTCTATTGTTCTTTTAGTTTATGGTACATTTTGGTCTATTTTTGGTACATTCAAACAACTATGCATTTTTTGGACATTAGAAAAACTATGCCTACTTTGAGTGCACCTTGCACATACAAAATGTATTTTTTATTTTCATAATAAAAATTACAGTTTTTTTCGGAAAAAGAAAAAAATTGTAATTTTTCAATTATATATATATATATACTTCGAAAAAAGAAAAGATGTAATTTTTCAATTTTATATTTTATATATATATATATTAGTGTTTTTTCAAATAAATTTTTTGAGGATATTATTAAATAAAAGACATGAAGGATATAATTTTGTCTTCCAAAGTATATAAGAAAATGACAATTAAAATTTTTTTTGCATTCATAGCATTTAATAATGTGGATTGATTATTTAAGAAAGATCATTTGGGTTTACGATTCAATTCAATATCCAACTACTTATATCAATATAAGGTGTAGACCCTCATTCAACTTCGAGTCGAATTTGAATTTGAATTTGATTCTCTATTCAGAGTTTGAATTATGAGTGTGGTGGACTATGAATTTTTTACTAGGTTTTATTTTTGCGAGACAATATTTGTATTGCCTTCCAAAGTAGATACTACATGATAATCCTAAACGTTGTATATATGTTAGTCATTGGGAAACCGCACCTTCTTTTCAAGGATGAAAAAGACAAATTGTTTCTTAAAGAATCAAAATTTCAAATACATATGCCAAATATCACCCCTTCAAGGCCTTGAGAAAGAAAAGAAAAAATAAAAAAAAATAGAAGTTTTGAAACTAAAACCATAATAGAAGGAAATTGACTAGGAAGAGGAATCCAAATCTTTGGTTGCAACCAGACTAGGCTCCTTATTGTTGTTCGATGAGCATCCAATAGTAGGAGGGATTTCTATGTGTTTTTCAATGTGCTCTAGTGGATGATTCAGGTCTTCCATGTGTTGGTGTAGGTGGTCCATGGAGAGGTGCACGTCCTGTCTCTTTTCATGCTTTTTCAATAAGAATTTCCCCAACAAATAGGTCTTCTTCCATTAGAGATCCACCGTGCACATGTATTGATTGTATCATCCACATGTGCGACCTGCATCGCACACCCAAGCATCCATATCCACGAGACCCTATGTATCTCAAGAGAAGGCATTGCTTTTTAGTTATTTCTCTCTGAGCCTATAAGAGTTCGCTTTGATAGGAGGTCGAGTAAGTTGCCAAAATCGTTCTACTAAGCCTTCAACTTTGAGCTAAGTTCATCGGTGTCCCTAAATTCCACGATCTTGAAAGTACATTTCCCCCCGACGAACATGAACCCTCTGCCGACACATTCTGGATGCAAAAAGAGAAATGTTATTCCGATAGGCGAGGAAGAATTTTCATAGATGAGGCAATGGTATGAGGAGGGTGAGATCTTCACCGAAAGGTAGGCTCAAAGTAAGACCTACATTGTTTATATATATATATATATATAACAAAACATAGATTAATTCAATAATTAATTAATTTTAATAAATTCAATAAATCTATTCTTATTAAAATGTTACAGTTTTTAAATAACAAATCAAGTTTTATGTGAGGGATATGTGTGGCCCTCAGCTTGCATTATTGCATAAATGATTTTGTAGCTTAGATGGTACGGGAATAGCCAAATACTCCGCTACTTTAGCTTTTTATACTTTACTACATTAACTTTTGATTCTATCTATTTGTGTGGGTCCCTTTGTTTCCTTTGCTACTCTCTTACTCCTAGTCGATTTACTATGAATTATTAATATTAAGTTTATTGTTATATTTTGGAAACTTTAAAATTTAATTTAAATAAAATAAATAATTTATTTTTATTTCTAGTTTTATTTTCGAATAAGTAAATTTAAATTTATAAAATTTATTTATTCAAAGAAAAATTCATCATCATAATTTTATATTACTATTAAGTTTACTAAAAATTAAAATATTAACTAATATATATGTGTGTTTTTTTTCATTTTTTTTAAATTACAGATTATTGTTAAAAAAGAATATACTTTTTTTTCTTTAAAATTATATAAGAGAATGAAAGTTTAAAATAGAAAAGAAGAAAAGTATAAATAAAGAAAGGAAAAGAAATTATATTGATAACATTTAATCAAATGGATTGATTATTTAAGAAATATATGAATTAATGGATTTAGATAATGTCTAATTATCTATTCTTATATAAGGTTTGGACCCTTGTTTAATGTTGAGCTTAATTTGAATTTGACTCTCTGTTCATTTGAATTATAAGAGACGAGGATTATGAGTTTGCTAATATATTTTATTTATTATAAATTAAGTTAAATGTATAGTATATCAAGCTTCTATTAATTTTGTAAATAATTATTGAGTGAATTTAATAAATTTAGTCTCCTTGCAATGTTATGGTTTTCTAAGCATTAAGTTATATTTTCAAAAAATAATTTGTGAAAGAAAACTATAGTGCCTAAATCTATTTACTAGTAAGCTTGCTCCATAAGAGTTGTTGGCCATAATTGTGAAAAAGGACTATCATTTAGCATATCTTATAATTCTCTTGTAATTCCCACACATAAAACCAAAGATACAAATCAGATAAAGCAAATGTCCATCAATCAAAATTGGTACCATTAAAGAGTTCATTAAGTGTTAATTTTTCAAATCATGAAAATTATAGCATACAAACCTCCTTAGTAATCTCTTTTATGCCTATGAGGATGAAAAAAATTAGATTTTACAAAGGGAAAAAGAGAATTAAAATTGGGCTAGGCCTCATTTCTATGTTGAATTATGAGAGACATGTCGACATGCTTTTCATTATGGGTAAGGACCATTACTCTCTTTTGAATTCGATTCGTTTATAGTATAAAGATCAACCCGCCAAATGCCCCTCAAGCAATATTGGAAAAAGTTTTACCAAATTATCTTTGGAAGGAGCCCATGTCACCTAAATGTTTTTCTTAGCATTCAATGAAATAATAAGGTATTTATAATCATAATCAATATAATTAATAGATCATGTTATAAGTGATACCAACTTAACATACTATATTTTGATTTTTCACAATTTTGTGTTTAGTATATTTAGGATTTTGTGAAACTATTGTGTTTCTTCTAGGAATGAGGGATTTGAAATGAAAAAAAAAGAACGAGGAAAAAATACATGAAAAAGGTTGTCGAGAGAATAAAAGTGAAAGTTTACAGAAAGAAAAAAAAATGTTATTGAACAAGTGTTTGCTTCTATATTGATTTTGTGGTAAAGGCCTAGTTTTATACACCTTCAATTAGTGCTTTCATTATGACACACTTTTTTCTATGTCCCTCTTGTCATTGTTAGAACTAGTGGATTATGTATAGGGAAAAAGACATCTGGGTTGGGTTATGAATTGTCTATGTTTTAGAGAGTGGTGATAGGTTGATAGTTATCTTTGAGTGGAGTCCAAATTATCTAAAAAATTCTCTTATCATGTAATGATTTTTTTTGTGAACTTAGCAGTACTTTTCTATTTAGTATCTATAAGGTGGGATAGAAAACAATATGTGTTCCTAATGACCTCAACCTGCCTGAAGGAAACCAGGTCTGTTGGCCATCGGTTTGCATTAAACGACATCCAAAATTTGAATGTTTTGAGCATGTTCAACCAATTTTTAGATCTCGTATTATCTAATATCATACTACACCTACTGTAACATATGCTTCTGATAAAGTAAAAGCTAGCTCACATCATAATGACATAATAACAAAATTCATGGAAACTCCATCCATCTATTCATTAGAGGAATCCACTGGTGTTGGATCCCTCACACTTGAACCTGGAATTTATTGCTGTTGTATACTCTGTAGCATCTTCTCCATGAGACCCAACTTGACATTTTAGTGAAACAACTAAACTTGTATGAACTGAACTTCATTTTGGATCACCTCCAAACTTGATTCATCCTTTCTATTATGGGGTTGTCCCTGTTGGACTGGTTCCTCATGCTGCTGATTTTTTTTAGACATTGCTCTTGCCAGCAAATTTTTCATTACCTAGTAAGTTTGGATGACTTGTCCAAACAGAGACATCCTGCCCCTTGTGTTTCTTGGATCAATCACCAAAGGTTCCCAGGCCTCTTCTTGCATTTTTTCCCTGCCCACTCTATCTCTCAAATCAGTTTCCCACCTGTAGGTTTCAGCTTTCACCGGGCAAGCGAACTTTCACAGTATGCATGAATAATATTCTACATTATCTCTGCCCCCGATTTTCTTCACTTCTTTCGAGGAGCCCGACTCATGCTCACTATAGTCGGCCTTTTCCCTTTGCCATAGTCCTCTCGACTTGCACAACCCTTCCTGCTAGCCTCCCATTCTTTCTTCATTTCTTTGATCTCGTCTGTTTCAGCACTTGACCCAGTCGTGACCAACTGCTCCACCTATCTATCCGACCAAATAGTGGTCACAGCCTTAGTCACTCAACTTTCTCTATGGCTTGCAGAGACATCAGGTCCCCAAATTAAGGTAGCAGTGGTACTCTGCCACAATTGCATGCCCCAATTCCCCTAGCCCATCGACATGTCATAAGATTTCAGTCTTGCTGGAGTGACAAGTTTGCAGGGAAGCTTCCTAGCAGGGAACCCCCCATTCCTACTCGTAATCCGGCAGTTTCCCTTCCCCCTCTCGCCAAACACTATGCTAATTCCCTAGCGCCTGACTTGGCCTACGAATTGGGTGGCCTCACTCCTCATTCTACTTTCTATCCCACTGTCTTGAATCACTCATTCGCAGGGTTTGCTCTGCTTGCCCAGCCACCCTCCCAAATCTTTGTGGAAATACCCTCTCCCCCCTTCCCCTCTCACCAGCATCTCATCCACTCCCCCTCCAAAATCAATTCTATCTGCCATGCCAAACGGATTGGCTCGATGTTGTGATGTAACATATAAGTTGGGATCCATAGAATTTCGCAGGAAGCCATCAACAGGGTTTCTCTCCACGCTTATGGGATGCAATGGGGTTTGCTACAGAGCTTTACTCAACAAAAGGAAAATACCAAGGGCCATAAAACTACTTGGAGGTGCCCATTAAAAATAAAAACATACTTAGCTAACCTCGATGTAGCAAAACCATTCATGATACAGACTAAAATCATTCCAGCCATCTTTACTATCAGAACCCATCGAGAAATCATTTGACCCTCTATGATATCGATCACAGTGAAGGTATGGGAAGCATAACATCGTTTACACTGGTGTTGCTAATCTGTCGAGCTCCTCTCCCGTTGTAGGCTCTGCCTCCTCCCCATTCTGCTATGGAAAATGGGTTATTGCATGCACTGCATGCATCCCTTAACTTCTCAACTACCAACCTTTTCCCTTGATGAGAGGCAGTCAGCCCACCTGCTGCTTGTCATGTCTTTCATTGCTCCATTCGTGTGGCAGCATTGGTTTCCCCACCGACCTTCATCTCTCTCTCCCTAGCCCATCATCCCCGTGGGGAATTTCCGGAGCCTCCATCCTAGTCACACCCCGATCGGGGGTATCATGTAATGAAATATTGATTTATATGCACTTTATATGTAACAAATAAATAAAGTGCAGAGAACTAAATTATACATATAATACCAACTTAACATGTTAGCTTTTAATTCTCCTTGGTTTTACGTTAAGCATATTTAACTTGATTTTGTGAAGTTATGGTGCTTAGGATATTAAGGCTTCAAAAAAGAAAAGAAAAAAGCAAGAAGAAAAATACATGCAAGAAGTTTTTTTATGGAGTAAAATGGAAAGTGTGATGGAAAACTGAATGATGACTTCTTAAACATAAATACATCCATACTACTTGTAGTGAATCATAGTCTAACATCCATACCATTGCATTACATGATGGACATATTTCTAATCATAGTCTTTGTCTGTTCACACAAAAACAAAAAACAAAAAAAAACAAAAACAAAAAAAAGAAAAGAAAAGAAAAGAAGAAGAAGTTAAAAATTAAAAATAAATTGTAACCTCAACCTGTGCCCCAAATTATCATTCTATGTTATCATAAGGAGGGACCAATAATGTATCTTCCTCTATGGTTTTAACATTATTCTAAACATGATAATAAGAAGTATGAATAGATAGCATCTTAAAAATTAACATGTAAATTGATAATCAATAGTTTATTGTTAATGTTGCAATATATATATCTATATATATGTATATATATGTGAATGATTGCTTATAGATTTATGGTTCTCTTGTAGTATCTCTTCTTCTAATTTTCAAATAATTAAAAGCCAAAAAACACAAAAATAGATAACTAGTTAAACTAAGTTAGCAAATTATAAAATTATATCCTTAAAAACATTTAGACTTCAAAACCTTGTAAAACATAATTAGACCTTCAAAAATTAATTTAACATAACAGACCACAACACATTATTCAAAAAGATTATACCTTCATTTTACCATCTATCTACCTTGTACTCTTTCAAGCGTTCCCTCCAAGCAGGGTACGCTAGTTATTATTATTATGTAAAACTAAAATTGAAATTGGTAAGTGAAATCTGAGTTTATGTTGCTCGTATATTTTGTGAGGATAACCGTAGGGAAATTGATAATATCCAAACAATGAAGTCTTTCAACCCATGAAAGCAGGAACGAAGTCTCCACTGTAGGTGGCTATTATTCATATCAGCACAGCAGAACTGGAAGATTCGCCAATCACTTCAAAAAAATTAGGTATCTGCACTTTTCATAATGAAAACGGAGGGTGCGCGTCTATGAAGCTGCACTTTTAATATTTCACACCGCTCGGTTGAAAAAATCATTCAATCAAAGCCTCCAGCACTTAAAAAATGCAGTACCTAATCCGTGTCGGCAGCTTTAATATATTCATTTATCCATGTGCTAAAACGGAAGTGCGCCTCTATGAAACTGCACTTTCAATATTTCATTGCGCGTACGGATCAGCCAAATCATTCCATGAAGGCTAGTGGGCCACAGTAAATTAAGATGGAATACCTTTTGATTAGATACATGAAAACCTCATGATTTTGTCACTGCGACGATTTGTTCGTCCATATGTACGTCTCGAGTAAAATTTTAAATATACTATTATTTCAGGATTAGGAGTTTTTTTTTTTTTAATATATTGGAAAAAATTATTATAATTTAGTTATCATATCAATTATGATATTACTAACTACTATTTATAAATATAGATGTACAAAAATACAAATGAACTCATATAATTATTTTAAAAAAAGGTTATCTATATAAATTTTTTTTTTCCCAAAGAAAAATAATAATTTTATTTATGATTGAAAAAATTACATGTTGTAGATACTAATGTGAGGTATTGTGCTTTGAATTTTTTTTATTTTTTTTTTTAATATTTTAAATATTTTTAATAATTTTATCTCAAAAATAACAAAAATTAACATCACAACGAACATTTTAATATGTTTGTTGATAATGACAACAATCCCTTTGTTTTCCAAAAAACTATTCCTTTTGTAGGTGCTTCAACACCATCTCTTGATTTTGAGCATTGTGAATGCCATTTGGCTCCAGATTCGCATAATGGTCATCTACCTCAAAGAAAACTAATCTCATCAAAACAATATACATGTTTATCAAAATTTTATCCATATTTGATTTCTTGGTCTTCCTTGCAAAACTACAGATTCTATCCTTATCATCTAAATTGAATGATAATCCAAATCATTCTATCTAGATTATTTAGAATAATCTAAAGCATTCTATCCAAATTATTTAGAATTTGTAGTTTATAGATCCATAAATTCTATGATTATCATAGAATTTTTATAGCTTCTCTAGATTTTTAGGAAATGACATTAAGATTAAGAAATGATTATAAATCATTAATCTCAACTAGGCTTGAAATTATGTTATATAAATTTGGAGATTACTAATTACAATTTGATAAAACCAAATTCTTAAATTATTTTTATTTAATATTTTTAATTAAATTATCTTAAAAATTTCTTTTAGTGTTAATAAAAATTATTTAACCTTTTTTTCTAAATTAAAAATGAGATTTCATATTTATGATTATAACCTTTTATAAATAATTATATTAATAATAAATATTTATTATTATTATAAATAATAATTTATTATTATAATTATTATAATAACTATCTGTGAACCCATATACTCTGACCTTATCTCCTGTAAAAAATGAGATCAAACTATTTAGATTTACAAACAAGTTTCCCAATATTTATTATTAGAATAATTTATCATTAAAATTATTTATTATAATAATAAATAATTATTTAGAATTATTATAAATAACAATTTTAATTGGTTATTTATTATGTAATACAAAATTAATTTAACTTATATATATATTTTAAAATTAATCAAAATAACTCAAACCTTAATAACCTCATCTAAAAAGGAGATGTTGGTAGAACCTTTATGAAATCGCATTAATTTTATGAGCACCTATTTTTATTAATTTTTTTTAAATTTAATAAAATTTTAAAAATATGTAATTTATTAATCTTATATAGAAATATAAAATAATTTATTCTATAATCAAAATATAATTCAAACAAATGAAATATAAAAAATACATCAACAATTAGTAATTAAAAAAAATATCAAAATTTGATGAAATGTTTGGGTCCTGAAACCGTTTCAAGGCCTAAATATTTCATCGAAACAAAATACATCAAAGTTTATATTTACATTACTGAGTCAATTTACGCTCTTAAACTCAATCCACTAAATTCAACCTATACTCTTGAAAGCCAATCATATTTATATGAAAAATTCTAATAATCTAAAAATATGAATCAGAACTCTGTATTACTTCGCATCTTTCTTCTCGATAATAAAGTGATATATTCTCAACGTATGTATCATTTTCTTTTGCATAAAATTCCTATTTTAGAAAAGTGACGTGTGAATCTTTTTAATATAAAACATAGTATTTTTAAATAATTTCTAAGTGTTATATTAAAGCGAGAGGTGGCTTTTATAATAAATTGTGAAGGGATTGAATTAGTGAGTAGGTTGGCGTCGTACTTGTCCAGCCCAACGGTTGACTACTATCATTATAACCTACAGATGTATTAACTCCAATAATATTTTTGGCCCCTCACATGCTACACCAGACGATTTAGGGGTTAGTGGTTTGAACGTGTGAAATCACGAGAGTGCCTATGGCTCGACCACTATTGGCTCCTCACATTTCATATAAGGTTACTTGGGTGTTTGAATTTCTGTATAGAATGAGTGTTTTAAGATAGTGCTGAGGGTTTGAATTAGTAACATTGCAGAGAGTGCTTATGGGCTTTACCACTATTGTCCTCTCACTAGTCACAAAAGGTTATTTGGCACACAAGGTTACTTGAGGCATTGGACCACTGATCTGAGGTTTGAATCACTAACATCACAAGGAGTGCATGTGGATTCACAAAAGTGTGGGTCATGATCAATGACATCACAAATAGTGCTTTAATATAGTACTACTCTGAGTTCGAACTAGTGACGTTATAAGGATTGCCTTAATAATGCATTTAAGGATATTTTTTTCCTATTTCTTTTTTTTTGTTGACGAACCATATCAAGTTTAACACCAATAATATTCACACATATAAAATTTTAACAATACACTTTATTCCTCATTTTTCTAAGCCACAATAAATAAAACCTTTTATATTTTTAATTCATTAATATATTCTTATTTAATTTAAATTTATGTAAATATTAAAAAAATACTTGAGATATAAATTAGATGAATTTTTTGTATTTAAGTTGATAGATTTTAATGCAAAACGTCAATAAATGTAACTTAACTATAATTAATATATTAAAAATACATTTTACAATATTGATGTCACCCAGATATTCAATATGCGGAGTCTCTTCCATTAGTTAGGGTTTGGTTCAATCATTTTCTTCTAAAATTTTCTCTTAGTTATTGTTGTTTTGGTGGAGTGGCACGAATATGGGAATGAACATCCCAAGGCGGGTTGCCCCCCTCTTTTCGGAACGTAGTGGTTTCTATAAGTCTAAATGATTTGGAACGCCTAGTGATCAATCAATTGGGAGTGGTTCTCATAATGAAATTTTGATTATGGCTACACAATGGCAAATTCAGTTAAAAGGTAAATGCATTCTAAAAGCTCTAAAGAACCCTAAATTTGTTATTCCTCCTAATTTTGTGCATGAATATCAAAGGCTAATGAAGGACCATGTCGTTATCTACAAATTTGTTGGTGGCTAGCCTAATGAGAGAGAATTGGAAAGGTGGATTCAAAAAACATGGCAACCATGAGGTGAGATTTACCTCACAGTCGGTCCTAAAGGTTTTTTTTCACAATATTTTTTGTTGATTTGGAAGATAATAATGTGGGTTTATATATGCATCAATAGGAGGAGTGTTTTAATGCAAACAAGAAAGAGTTTATCGCAGCTTAGGTCTGGGTAAGACTCCTTCCTGCAGATTTTTGGATTCCAGAGATCTTGGAAGGTATTGGCAATGTTAGGGAACTTTTGTTAAGTTTTCAAAAATAAATAAGAACATCCACAACATTTTTTATTCTTGATTATCCCAACCATTTCCTGAGTCGATTGACCTCGATTTTTATTTCAAAAAGAAAAAATTTGATTTCTATTATAAGAGAAAGTACATGTGTCTCGAAGATGTGATTCTCTATTTCTATCCTAAAATATAGAATTAAAGGATAAAATTCATACAGTCAATCCATTAGTAGAGAACTAGAACAAGGGTTGCTTATTCGAGCTTACAAATATACTTTTCCCCAATGCTGAATAGATCTGAAAATGAAAAAATCAGCAGCTACAAAAATCAGCACTTAAGAATTCTACATAGGGACAAAATCCAAAGAAAACCGGATTTTCTTTGGAGACAGAGTATCCGAAGATGTTAAGTTTTCGCTTTTAAATAGGAATTACACCTTCCCCTGTAGCTCATTGAAAATAATATGATCTGGGACAGAGATCTAACCTTGTTTTGAAACACAATCGACTTCATTGTTTTGAGTTTTGTTGATTTTCTTAAAAGATAAATGATGTAAAACTATCGATATAGCTTAGATGTGAGCCTTCCATGTTTCGAGAGAATCATATTTTAAGGAGCCCCTGTTTTCTTCCCATTCAATAACTGATTTGGAGTCTCCAAAAACAAAGAGAGACCTAATATCTAGCCAAATATCATAGTGAAGGACTTCCCAGAATGCAGGAAGTTCAAATCGATTATTGGTACCCAGGCCACAATACCAATTTAGAATCTATAAAATTGCTCAAGAATGATGTGGATGGCCATGCCAAATCCACATGAGTCAAAAGAGGAAGCCATCAAAAAATCCCATGAGATAGGAAGACCAAAGGTCCTTATGAGGATAAGGACAGAGTTTATTAGATGTCAAAGGAGCTAGAAATTGAGAATAGTAGGAGAGGATGCTAAAACAGGTTTTCCAAATATTTGACAAGACATGTTAAAAAATGAAGCCATTTCTAGGCTTCCTAATACCCCAAATGATAAATAAAGCCACAATATGATGAGGTTTGTGGTCCAGTGTCCATCGACCAAGGAAAGAGGGGATATTCGGGCCCTCCCAATCAGATGTATATTTTATCATATGGATCAACCCATTCCACACTAAAGAGGTAAAGGGGCATAGAAAAAAGAGGTGAAATGAATCCTCTCCAGAGGAGAGGCAATGACTACAGTGACCAGGGCCATGAAAACCCTTCTTGCGCAAGATTTCCCAGGTGAGGATGCGATTGTGGGCAACAATCCATGAAAAACATTTGAGTTTCAAAGGGAAATTGATCATCTGCGAGTGAACCCTCATTTTTATAGGGGCATAGAGATGATATTATATGCTTCCTTTATGTTTACTCTCCCCTGCATTGATCCCCCATACTATATCAAGATGTCATCTTTGGGGGATAGGACTATCCCAGTTTGTTTTAGATTGGAAATGTAAACTTTCCACTCTAGAATCATTCTCTCAAGAATCTCTAGTTGTAGCTCATCTTTCTAGTGGATATGAAAAGAAGAGGAGAGGTAAGCAATTGCTAAATATTTCATCGCAAATAATCCATGTTATTTGAGAAGATGGTGAGACCAGGAGATAGTAGATTTCAGCCATTTGTACCTGCAAATGAATCTATGAAAATTTATCGAATGGATTTGAAGCAAAATTTCCATCTAATATTTCCAAAATACCAGTGCTTTGCAGAAAAAAGGTTTCACCAAGAGTAGAAGACATGTGAAGGACAGAGAGCCCCATCACACATCCAAAGAATTAACTCTCGATTTTGTAAGTATTTTTCACGGATAACTTGTTGCGAGAGGTATTCACTGGTGACTGCTCTCAAAATTTTTTTCATTAAAACCGCCAAGTTAAATAAAGCAATATATATAATATCCCATCCACCCAGAGCAGTGGTAAGGTTAATCATTTCCAGACATTCAAGGTGAATTTTCCGCTCTCTTTGAGAGCTCACGGATAGAAAACGAGAAGTTATTAAATTTAATTTCCTGATCACAGCCTTTGGGAGCTTGAAGATATGTATCCAATATATTGTTCATAAATCTAAGGCATTAGCATTAGATGATTTCTCTTTGATTAGTGACTATTTGTGAATGCATTTTACTTCTTTACATTACGATCTTATTACTGTTATATTATTAGATTTATTCTTCATCAAATAGTAACCAATGCATGAACATAAATAAAAAAGAGACACAACATGTAGGCTATGAGCCAGGGCAAAAACCTCTCACTCTTTGAGAGGAAAACCTGCACAAATGTTTCTTATAGAGATTCCAATTGATGAATACCAAGAACAAGAACCTTCACCTATTAGCCACTCCAAGAGCAAGGCACAAGTCCTCTAACTCCTCTTTCTCACTGTTATCACTATAAACCTTGTCATTGTGATAGCACCGAGTATTTAGGGAACATTTTCATGTAACTGCACAATACCCTTAACATTGCTACTACACCAAGACCATGACTACACTATCTTATGAAGAGATACAAATTGCGTTTCTAAATAGATATGAAATTTCTTCATGAAGGGATGTGAACTGTGGTTGGCCTGAAACGATAGCCACCAAACTGTGATGGGATCCGAGCCTATATCAGAGAAGGAGGAAAAAATTCTTTCACTGTTAATATCTCGAAATCCTTAGAGATATATGCCCTCTTTGTCCCTTCATCTCTCCGTTGTCCCTTCATATATTTTTTGTCCCTTCCACAGAACTTTTCTTTTGTAATACCCATCCGAAAATCGCAGAGTGATCTGAATTGAACTGTGAGTTTTGTGGTTACCCTAGCTACAATATATAGCAGTTGGTTTTCATAAATAATTTGACCTGAGCTATGTGAACCGATGTGTCTCCATTATATGAGTCGAAATGATTTCCTTCATTTATCTTTGAGGCCTACATAGGAAGACGAGGAATGTTCTTGTCATTGGAGGTCTATTTAGACATTTTCATAGGCTCATATACATGAAGCATGCTCAAGAATAGCTTCTTCATACATGAAATTAATTATTTGACTTTAGAGGACAAATCCTAATACTCTTAATGAGAGCCAACAAAAATAAAATCACTTGATCATGAAACCCATGAAGCAAGGCTGATAAAAAAATTATTTTCTTCATTACATCATTTACAAAAGTCACAATTGCATGTCATTATGAAAACTGAACCTAGTTACACTTTTCAGCACTCCCTCTTAACTAGGGAGGTATTCATAATGGGACTTGGTCATTCTCAATCTCAAGAATTTCTCATAAGAAGAATCAAATTGGTAACCCATATGTATATAATCATATCAACCAACATTGTTACATCGCAAGGCCTTGACTAACAACTCTATCTCTCCACAAGATCTGAGCTCAATGTTGGCGAGACCACTGATTTATAGAGACCCTATTAATTTTCTATGCTAGAACATACCCTACCTGGGGTCTCAGGGTGTGTTCCACCAAGACTATTCTTATCTTGGATTCCCAGTGCTTAAAGAATATTGTTCCTCTATGACTACTCTTATCTTGGATACCTTAACTCATCCTCAAAGAGTATCGGATGCCATATGATTACCTAATCCTCCATTATGTCTTCCCAAGTGAAGAAAAGAATGATGTGCCTATCTCTCCCTCTCAATTAGGGACGACATCTTCTAATAAAGGAATGTACTCATTCCTACACAAGGAAAGTGTTAGCATTATGTAATTTGCTAGAGATTGTGAGAACTAATCACACAGGTCAACATCAAACCAACTTTGGAAACTGGGATCTAGCCATGCTAGTTTCAGAGAGGGCTCTCTATATAACATTTAACTTTGTTTGAATAATTTTTAGGCTAGTTATGATAGTACTTAAGGTTTTGATTTTTGTTTGGGGTTTTGGAAAATTTATTGCATTCAATTGATTAATGTCTATTGGGCAATGGAGTCAAAATATAACTAGGTAGTTGCATCAAATTTTCACAAAGTAAACACAGGTCAAGCTAGGAATATTTACTAGATCTTTTTGAATTTATAAATGGATTATGACAGACATATGAAGAAATTCAGCAGAACTAAAGAGCAATTAAGAATTCTTTAGTTTGGCCTTTAAGGGAAAACATTATGATTTTAAATGCAGCTAGAATAAGGTACTTAACAGTAAATCCTATTCATCACACGTTCTGCTTTACAATTGGAATTCAGATGATTACAATGAAAGATAACAACGAAACATACTAATAGAAGAAAAACATCACCAATATTTAATCAACAAGAATCCTATGAATGGTCTGGTTATTATTGATGCTCCAGTGCTTTCGAAAAGCTTACAGTACTCCAAAAGACAGTAATGATTCTGATCTCAATCAGTCGACATTTGATACTTCCAATACTGAATTATTTATACAAAAATTACAATAGTACAGTCTTTAACAGACTTGAACTTAAAACTCTAACTATTACAAAATTATAGCTTCGGTGGAATGCACTGTGCAAAGCAGGTGTTGTTGTAGTGGGACAGTTAGGACGTGGACCACATTTTACTAATGTGATGGTAGACTGAATGTTGTGCTGATGAAGTCTGTTGTATGAACGGAGTGTTGAATTCCCTTTGCTGCCCTTATAGTTACAAATGGATCAGCTTTGCACAAAGCCTTTACCCAACTTGACCTTTATATATTTTTTCTACCAGAGTTTTTTTTTCCATGTTTAATCCTTTTTCTGAAAAAAACAACGTAAAAAATTCATTTACCCGGACCTCTAAATGTTTATATTTTAGTTCTAAAGCTGCATCGCATCTGCAGAAAATCACACATCGCATGCTTTACAGCTTAAGTTACAAGAAATGGAATTGGCGATGCGATGCGAAGTGGGAGGTGACGTGGAGGAAAGGTGGGACCGACTGCATTGCAAATTGCATATCTTGGGTTTTTTTATAGGTAGCGGGGGTTAAATAATAAAATACGCGAAGTGTGAAGTGTGGGGAGAAAGGAGGTGACGTGGCCGGTAAAGTGGGACCGAACCACAGCCCGCAGATCGAAAATCTTAAACTTTAGTTATAAGTGCAGGGTTAAATGCTAAAATATGCAAAGTGAGAAGTGTGGAGAAAGGGACCCACTCGCATCACACATCGCAGAGTTTAGAATTTGGGAAAATAAGGTAAGCGCTAAAATCTGCAAAGTTCACTTTGCACTGATTAGAGGATGATGTGGCAAGATGGAGCCCACTGCATCGACCAAGTTATAAAGTGACGAATTTTTATACAATAAGGCAAAGTTTATGAGGTTTCATGATATATCAACGCATTTCAATGTATTTAAAATGGCTTGAGGTGGGGCCAACCACATCGCAAGTTAAACAAAATACATTGTGGGTGCTTCAAATAGTAAGTTAAAAAATCTACGATGCGATATATCGCAAATTGGCAATCGCAAGTGTTAAGGTTTTGTTGTGATGTGAAAATTTATCTTTGTTGATATACGATGGATGGTGGGAGAAGGTTGACGTGTAAGGGAAGGAATGGCCCACCTTAATTGTAATCGAGGAAATTGGAAGTGGAGGTAAGACAATGATATAGCGTGAAAAAGGAAAAGTATAAATATAAAGCGGAAAGGTGGAGAAAGGTAAAGTTTAAATGATTTTTGAGGGACGTGAAAGGAAAAGGAAGTGTGGCAGGTGAATGGGGAAGGTGGGTCCCCCAATAATACATGGTAATGCGATGAGGTTTTTGGGATGAGTTCCAAATATTTTCAAATTAATTCCTTTGAGCGCCTTTAACTTATAATGGGTCTTTGAAACCTTGGATAAGCCATTATTTTTCCAATTTTGACCCTTTTTGACAGAATTAACACCTCTAGTACCCAACCTTATTACAAATTATTTAATAACATTTAAATGATGTGATTAACTCAATAAAAATAGACTTACTTATCTCCTAATGCTACATTTGGATTTGCAAGCATATTTTCCTAAGGTTTTAACCTTATTTGGAAATAATTTACAATCATGGAATATTATTTACAATATGAAAAGATCTGAGATGAAATAATCAATCACCTTGAGATCCTATAGATTATATGAGCCTAACAGAATGTACCTAAGTTCCCTCTTAGCTTAGGAATTTCCATTTTTCTTCCAAGTAAGAAACTTAATTTCAGGCTTGCTCTTAACTAGGGACCTACAACAATTTCTCATGTGGAGATAATGGGACAACCAACTTCTTGAAGAACTCCTTCCTTCGATGCCAAAAATTTCTTCTTTTTTTGTGGAGTCTTCATCTCTTGGGACTTCTTCATAGGGCACAAACCATCCATCACTTTCATCCATGAGTTTAGTCGTGTCATCATTCCCTTCATCAGAGAGTGATCCATCAGTCTTCATTTGGCCTTGTTTCATGTCATGCTTATTTCTTCATGCCATATTTTCTGAAAGTATCTTACATCCTTCTATATGGTACTCTAGGAAGTCATCCACAATTCTTCCTTTTGGCACACCTACATAAGCCCATCCAGATATTATTCAAAGATAAGAAGTGAACACTTCAATAAAAATTACCTTTGTGACGGTATTTCATCATGACATGTTCCTGTAGGTATCAATATCCTACATACATGTTGACACATATCCAACATATATCCATTGTCAAGGCTCTCCATATTTTTCAGACTTTCATCAAAGTCTTCATATCTTTCTGGGAGATTTCCCTATCAAATTTTCTTGGTATTTTTGGATGTTGATTTCCTTTACCAATTGGTTTCATATCTCACGATCTCTGTCTTCCTTTTATTCACACATTTCATTCTCAAGAGGTTCCAATCAGATTTCCTTAATTGTAGTAAACCACCTCATACTTCATATGAGGACATATTATGTTTATTTAATCAAGTGTGACCTATTCCTTCATGTATCCTTTCATATGAAGAAATCAGTTTCCATTTTATCATGCTTCTCAATATAGAATTTGTGATTCATGTTACCTGCAACCATATGACATGAAATTATAATATTAAATACAAGCATACATACCTCATTTACCTTTAGGTCATCTAGGCTTCTTTAAAAAACTTCCTTGATTGAAAATATCTTCAACCCTTTAATATTCTCCATCTCTTATGTCATCATACCATCATCCCATGATCTTCACAAGTTGGAGTTCCTGATGAAAACACTTTCTTCCTCTCTAGATTGGTGAACCCTTCGATAAGGATTGCATAAGATAATCTTAATGATCTTTCATATCCGTAATCGACAGATGTTTCCCTTTATTACTTGATGTATGATGAGCCTTTTCCATAATGAATTCTTCCTTCCAATGAGGTTCCCAAGAGCTATATCCTTCATATTTTACTGTCATAGATTTTGTTATGTATGTTTTTCATTATTCCTTTAAGTGATGTCACAAGCTCTTGTTTATAATGCTTCCATGACGCCACAATGCATCTTATTATAGCCATATCCTATAAAATATCTAGGATCTATGACAAGATCCTTTGTGAGGGAGACTATCTTAATCATAATAAATATCTCTTGTTCCCTTTTCCCTTCGACTTATTTTCTTAAATTTCCTCCATATTTCCAGTGATATGAGCTTGATTTATGTAATGTCCATAAATTTTCCATAGCATTGAATCTTAGTTATGCTCTTATTTATTTTTTGAGGACCAAATTTTCTAAACTTCCCTTTATATCCTGCAAATGTTTGAGTTCTTCAACCTTCAATAGTTTTACCCTCAACTTGTCTTCTTCTATCAAGCCTAGAAACCACAAGTTATTGAATGAGGTAAATTTATTATCCCCATGGACATTTTTTACCTTGATATTTATAACAACCATGATTATCTCATCCTCGATATTGCAATTGAGATCTTATGAATATATTCCTTCATCATTTGATACCTTCAATTTTTAGTAGATTAGGTCTAAGTGATATGACCTAATTTATTGCATCTACAGAGAATAGTCTTACGAGCTTATCATATACATCTCTTTGATGTCTCCAATATTTATTATATATTATGGTAGATTTCATAATAATCCCCTTTCATGTATTCAAAGGGGACATTTTTCATTGATCTATTCAATGAATTCACTTTCTTCGAGGATCATTTCTATCCTTATTTTTCCATGCAAGGAGATTTGATGACCCAACCAGCTTATGGATCTCCTTGCAAACACAAATTAATTTTAACCAGATTTGGTTATAGAATGAAAGATAATTATTTTTCAAGTGAAGATGAAATCTCTAGCTTGATCACATTGATGGTGGTTGAAGAATATGTATTAGTGCTTATTTTGGATTATCTTCTTCCAAATGAAAAGAACTTCTTCAATAAAGGAGATTGATCCTTTTATGATGTCAATGCCTTTAGATATGGCTTCCTTTGTTGATGGTGATTGATGAGGATAATTTGATGCTTCCTCAAATGACATTATTTAAGTATAAAGAAGTGGTCCTTGGTTCAATGAGAGGGAACTTGTCTTATAACATTTGAATATGATGACAGTGCCTTTAGCCTTTTAGTATTCAAGATACTTTGACTTCTTTGGTGGTGAATGAGTGAAAATCAGAAATGCTTCACTTGGATTTTCATACTTTGGGATATGTAAATATCTTGATGAGGGTCTCTATGGTCTTTTTCCAAAGACTATATAATCCCACACTCTTACTAGTGTATACTTTTAGTTACTTTGATTTGATTGATGATCCCATGACTTCCTCTTGAAGCATACTTTATTCTTCAATGTATATTCTTCACTTTTCTTTGATGCCTTCCATGAAACTTGATCCTTGAGTGTCTCTTTCATTATATGCCCTTATTTTGAATTTAGCACCATAACTCTAATACCATGTTGAGAAATCCAGGGCATTAGCATTAGATGATTTCTCTCTGATTAGTAACTGTTTGTGAATGCTTTCTACTTCTTTAGATATGATCTTCTTCTTTTTAGATTATTAGAGTTCTTCTTCATAAAATAGTAACCAATGCATCAACATAAATAGACAAGGGACACATCATGTAGGCTATGAGCCACAACCAAAACCTGTCACCCTTTAACAGGAAAACCCAAACTGATGCAGCCTAAAGGCCGCATATAACCGCATTACACAGAAAACTTAACTTTCTGCCTGTTTCCGAGCTTATTTCTCACAAAAATAGTATACGCACACGGAACTCTACTTTTATATCCCACACAGAACAAACTAATCGCAACTTGATCGCACTTCGCACTTTCTATAACTTAAAATTTCACAAATTTTAAAGTTTAGCGATAACTATATCACTTATCTCATGTGATATGAAATTGTGATGTATCGCATCTCAATCTTCTTATTTTACCGCAACTTAACCCCCTTACCGTATCGCAGACAAAATAACTTATCGGGTGAATTCTTAAACTTAAATATTAAAATCTACGATGTGTGCGATTTTCTCTCCATTGTTGATATATGCTCAGATCTAACAGCCTCTACTACTCCCTTGCTCCTCTTCTTTTCATCTCACTTCAACTAACTTACTGCGCAACGTCTTTAAAGCTAAACACTAAAACCTACGATTTGCGAAATCTCTTTAGATGTGATTTTCTCTCCATCGTTGGTCTTCTGTCAGATCTAATGGTCCTCATTGCGCATTTGTTGGCCCACTTCGCATCACAACTGATATAACTTATCGTTGGAATAGTCAGCCTTCTCCGGATGCGATGTGCGATGGCTGATTGTACGAACTACAAAGTTTTTTCTCGAATCAACAACTTTACCAAAACCTTTCACACAGAATCTCGCTATGGTTTTTGTTGTTCACACCGCCAACTGATTACTTTGAATGCTTTTTGCGATAATGTGACATACAAATTAACATGGAAATAAGTAGTGAAAATTACACAGACATGAGAATTAAACAGACACAAACACTTGGAATTAAATCAGAGGTGAGAATACATAGAGTCGAGCCCTTTGATGGCTGGGTTTTACATTGAATTCTCCTCTTTGTCGCTCCTTTGTTGCATTGCTCGCACACTCCTTTTACATTTCACTCTGTCTATCTACCCTATCATACTTCACATCTATTTACACTTCCATCTAACTGAATGTGGTTTCTCATTTATTAGCTTTCAAAACAACTCTATCTTATCCTCTCGACTTAATCTATTTTCTAAATATCCTCCCAGGGAGAACCAAATCTCTACTTTTATTCCTATTTAATCTAAGACATTAAAAAAGATAACTTCTTACAATTAAAACTTAACAGAATATTAATAACCAAGTTTTCCCACTTATTGTTAGCGACAACATGTGAACACATAATCACATTGTTGGCTAATTTCTGGATGCTCCTGCATAAGACTCTGGGGGATGAAAAGATTGATTCTTCAATGTTTCAGGATCTGCACTAAAATTCTGTAACTCTGTTGTTGTCATCCAAATGGCATCTTCCACTAGTTTACCTTTCCATTTGACTAGATATTGATAATATGTATGTCCCCTGGTCTTCTTTGTTTCTCTTTTCTCAAGAATGGCTTCCACTTCTTTCTGTGTTGTCTTTGGCATCTGCTCCTTCTAGTTCAAAGTCTGATCCTCCTCTTCTGTAGATTCTTCTTGTTTTTCTTCCTCTGTTCCTTTATATGGGTACAAATCTGCAACATTAAAGATGGGTGATATCTCAATTCCTTCTGGTAACTCAATCTCATATGCATTTGAGGAAAACTTCCTCAAAATTCTACATGGCCCTATTTTTTTTTATTTTCAGCTTGTTATAGTTCCCAACTGGAAACCTTTATTTCCTTAGATAGACCATGAATAAATCACCTTCTTGAAAATCTCTTTCAGTCCTCTTCATATCAGCTCTTTGTTTATACTTTTGGGTGTTTTTTTGTAAGCTTTTCTTGACATCTTCCTGCAACTTCTACATCTGTTCTACAAATTATTCAACCTTTTCACTCCTTGTTTGTTGTCTGCTCAAATATCTAAGTTCATACATCCCTCTTTGATGCATTCCAAAAACAATCTGAAATGGACTCATCCCAGTACTCTGGTTAGGAGTATCATTATAGGCAAATTCAGCTTGAGCAAGTGCTAAATCTCGTTGCTTTGGATTTTTGTAAACCAAACTCCTTGATATTTTTCTGAAGCTCCTATTCACCACTTCAGTTTGTCCATTCATTTGAGGATGATAGGCTGAACTGAAATTGAGGTTTGTACCCAGCTTCTTCCATAGGTTCCTCTAGAAGTGTCCTACAAAATTTGTATCTCTATGTGAAATGTTACTCACAGGAAATCAATGCAATCTTATAACTTCAGAGAAAAAAAAATTAGCAATGTGAGTGGAATCACTATTTTTCTTACAAGCAGTAAAATGAGCCATTTTAGAAAACCTATCTATGACAACACAGATAAAATCATGTCATCTTTGAGTCTTCAGCAAACCTAAAAAAAAATCCATGCTGACAACATCCCAAGGTCTATTGGGTATTGGCAATCGCTGATATAACCCAGTGTTTGGGCTTCTTCCTTTGGCATGTTGATAAATCCTGCACTTCTCAACAAACTTTTTGATATCATTTTCCATTTTTCACCAATAATAAAAAGCACTTACTTGAGAAAATGTTTTATCGTGTCCAAAGTGTCCAAATATTCCTCCATTGTGTTTCTCCTTAATCAGATTCTCCCTCATGGAGCACTTAGGTATACACAATTTATTATTCTTGAACAACAATCCTCCTTGAATCAATTATTCCATCCACTAGCTTCTATTATGAATCATAGGATTTTTAACAACTGCATATATTTCTTTGAAATCTGGGTATTCCTCATACATATCAATCATTTCTTCAAACCCCAAAATGCCAATCTTCAATTCTTGCATAATCAAATTTACTCTACTCAAAGCATCAACAGCTTTGTTTGCCTTACCACTTGTGTGTTTGATTACAAAGGTAAAACTCTGCAAAAACTACACCCACTTAGCATGTGTTTGGTTCAACTTCGGTTGGTTATTTATGAACTACAGTGCATGGTTATCAGAATACAACACAAATTATTTGGGAAACAAATAATGCCTCCATTTCTTCAAAGCTTGCACAATATCATAGAACTCCTTATCATAAGATGAATACTTCTTCTTGGCCTCATTTAAATTTTCACTAAAATAAGCTATCGGTCTCTGCTCTTGACTCAAAACAACTCCAACTACTATCCCACTAGCATTAGTCTCAACTTGGAATATTTTATCAAAATTTGGCAAAGCCAAAAAAGGTCTTTCAGTGATCTTCTTTTTCAACAACTTGAAATTAGGATCTGATGCTTTTGTCCACTTAAATGGTTGGTTGCTCTCCTTTATTGTTTTAATTATTGGTGCACAGATCTGACTAAACCCTCTTTTAAACTTTCTGTAAAAACTTGCAAGACCATGAAAACTCCTTACCTAAAATATACTTCTCGGAGTTGGCCAATCCAGTATTACCTGGATATTTTCTAGGTCCATTTTCAGGCCTTATTCTGAGACTATAAATCCAAATTAAATGAGCTCCTTCTTCATGAAACTACACTTCTTCAAATTTATAAGCAGTTTCTCCTTTTGCAAAGTACCTAACACCAACTTAACATGCTCCAAATTCTCTTCTTTACTCTGAATGAAAATCATAATTTCATCAAGATAGACTATCAAAAAATTTTCTATACTCTTTCAAGACCTTGTTCATTAGTCTCATAAATGTTCTTGGTGCATTAGTGAGCCCAAAATGCATCACTATCCACTCATACAACCTGATGTTGGTCTTAAATGCAGTCTTCCATTCATCTCCTTCTCTAATCCTTATTTGATGGTATCCACTCTTCATATCGATCTTAGTAAAATTCTTTTATACACTTAAACAATCCATCAAATCATCTATGCATGGCAATGGAAATCTATACCTCATAGTGATCTCGTTTATGGCTCTGGAATCAGTACACATGCGCCACTCACCTCCTTTCTCTGGCCTAAGAATGGTTGGTACTGCACATGGAATGAGGCTTTCTTTGATCGGTCCTTTACCTAACAACTCTCATACTTGTCTTCCAACTTCCTCATTCTCCCAAGGGGTCATTCTATATGATGCTTTTTTTGATAAACTTGCACCTAGTATTAAATCTATGTGATGACTGATACTTCTGACTCGTGGCAATTTACTTGGTAGTTCATCAACAACTATATCAGCATAATCATCTAACATATTTTTAATTTCCACACGCAGATTGTCTAAATTTGTAGAAGTCAAAATTACCATGGGTTTACTCACAATAGAAAAATGCATTTCTTTCTCCTTCTTGACTTCTTGCAGCAATTCCTTTCCACTAATCAACATAACAATGTTCCCAGCTTCTCCTTTGTTTGCTTCATCCTTCAAAGGTATAAATGTGTGCTTCCTTCCATCCTTTTGTATGGTATAAGTATTCCTCTTGCCATCATGAATGGATTTTCTATCAAATTGCAAAGTTCTTCCCAGCAATACGTGGCACATGTCCATTGGCATCACATCACACAATATGACATCTTTATATGTACCAATCTATATCTCTACTTTGCATTGTTTTGTCACCAAAATCCGATGTCCCTTTTGTAGCCACGATAATCTATAGGGAGTAGGGTGTACCATCTTATTTAACCCCAATTTTTCAACCATCTCTATGGAAACAAGACTATTAGTGCTTCCACTATCAATCACAACTTTGCAGAACTTATCTTTAGACTTGCATACAGTTCTGAATAAGCTCTTCCTTTGAGCTGGCTCATTTTCTTCCTTCTCTACTTTAAGAAATACTCTTTTGAGCAATAAAGACTCTCCTGCCTCACGTGGTTCTTCTTTTTCCATGACCTGAGGATTTTGTTTCTTTGCCTCAGCTACATTCACATTTCGTTGAATTGCTAGTTTGTTATGAGGACAATCCCATGATCTTTGTCCCCATTCTCCACATGTGTAACACTGAATTTCTCTTCCTTGGCTGCTAACTTTGGGTGAAAATATTCCTCTACCAAAGTCTCCTCTTTGCGGTGGTCTGCTACTTGAACCTCCTACTTCATTCTGAGAGTGCTGAAATCTTGGTTTGAAAGTTCCTCTTCCTCTTGCTCAACTTTTACCTCTATTCTTCTTAATTTGTTTCCTCAAAATATTCTCCTCTACCTTCAAAGTTGCTTGATAGGCATCCTAAATTGTCTTTAAACTCAATAAATTGATTTCATCTTGTATATAATACCTTAAACCATTGATGTATCTGGCTAATGTCTCCATATCATCTTCAGCATGTCCTGCTCTAATGCTCAACTTGTAAACCTCCTCTGTATATTCCTTGATAGTCATTCCTTTTTGTCTCAAATTCTGCAACTGTTTGAAAATATTAATTCATAATATTTTGGCAAAAAATTTCTCTTGAATTTACTTACCATTTAATCCCATTGCTTGATCTTAGGCCTTCCTTTTCTAATTTTGGATGCCTGTAGTTCATCCCACCAGATAGATGCATGGCCCTTCAACTTGGTAGCTATAAAATTTACATTCTTCTTATATTCGATCTCTTCTAAATCGAAATACTTATCCAATGAACTGAACCAATCTATCATCTTATCCACATTAAGTTTCCCCTCATATAAAGGAATCTTTGTTCTTGTTTTTCTAGAAACCTTTGCTAATATCTTGAAAACTTTAGCTTCCTCGCTTTCTTCTTCTTATTCTTCCACATAAGACTCTTCTGTTGCACTGGCATATTCTTATTCAGGTGCTCTCTTCTGAGCAGTATCCATTGTTACTATTCTTATACGAAGGTGTTGAATCTCTTCGAGCAAAGCTGCATTTTTTGTAAGTCTTCCACGACCCCTACTAGCTCCTCTTCTAGGTGGAATATTTTCTATAATACTTGAGAAAAAAACTTAACTTCGGCTTCGATACCAAATTATGTAGCCTAAAGGCCGCATATAACCACAATACATAGAAAAATTAGCTTTATGCCCGTTTTCGAGCTTATTTCTCAAACAAAGAGTATATACACGCAGAACTCTACTTTTATAGCCCACATAGAATGGAACAATCACATATTGATCACACTTCGCACTTTCTATAAGTTACCACTTCGCAACTTTTAAATTTTAGCGATAACTACATCACTTATCTCATGCGATATACGATTTTGATGTATTGCATCAAAATCTTCTTATTTTACCGCAACTTAACCCCTTTATCGCATTGCAGACATAATAACTTATCGGGTGAAGTCTTAAACTTAAATATTAAAATCTGCGATGTGTGAATTCTCTGTGTTTGTGATTTTCTCTCCGTCATTGATCTATGCTCAACTATAATGGTCTCTACTTCTCCCTTTACCCTCCGCTTCACATCGCACTTCAACTAACTTACATCACGAAGTTTTTAACACTAAACACTAAAACCTACGATTTGCGAAATCGCTTTAGATGTGATTTGATCTCCACCATTGGTCTTCTGTCAGAGCTAACAGTCATCACTGTGCATTCATTGGCCCACTTCGCATCGCAACTAATATAACTTATCATTGTGATATTCTCCCTTCTCCAGATGTGATGTGCGATGGCCGAATGTACGAACTACAAAGTTTTTCTCGAATCAACGAGTTTACCAAACCTTTCACACAGAACCTTGCTGTGGTTTTTTCTGTTCACACCGCCAATTGATTACTTTGAACGCATTGTGTGATAATGTGACATAAAAATTAATAGGGAAATAAAATGTGACAGTTACACAGACAGGAGAATTAAACACACACAAACACTTGGAATTAAACCAGAGGTACTAATACATAGAGCCGAGCCCTTTGATGCCTGGGCTTTAGATTGACTTCTCCTCTCTGTTTCCCCTCTGTCACACTGCTCGCACACTCCTTTTACATTTCACCCTGTCTATCTACCCTATCATACTTCACATCTATTTACGCTTCCATCTAACTAAAGGTGGTTTCTCATTTATTAGCTTTCAAACTAACTCTATTTTATCCTCTCGACTTAATATATTTTCTAAATATCCTCGCAGGGAGAACCAAATTGCTACTTTTATTCATTTTTAATCTAAGACATTAAAACAACTAACTTCTTTCAATTAAAACTTAACAGAATATTAATAACCAAGCTTTCCCACATTTTTTTATCCACAACATGTGAACACATAATCACATTTCTGACTAATTTTTGGATGCTCCTGCATCATGAACAAATTCTTCTTCTATATATTCCAATTGACGATTACCAAGACCAAGGCCCTTGACCTATTAACCACTCCAATACCAAGACACAGGTTATCCAACTCCTCTTTGTTAGTGTAATCACTGTAATCCTTGTCATTGCGATACAATCAAGTACTTAGGGTACCTTTTCATGTAACTGCACCATACCCTCAACACTATTATTACACTGAGACCATGATTGCACTATCTACTGAAGGGATCTGAACTTTTGTTCTGAAGAGATAGGAATTGTATTCTTGAAAAGATCTGAACTGTGGTTGGGCCAAAATTGTATCCTCCAAATTTTGATGGGATCTGAGCCTATATTAGAGAGGGATGACAAAATTGTTTCACTATCCATCTTTCAAAAACATAAGAGATATATGTCCTCGATGTCCCTTCATCTCTTTGTTGTCCCTTCCACTGAAATTTTATTTTGTAATACCCATATGAAAACCTCAGGGTGATATGGATTGAATTTTGTATTTTGTGGTGACCCTAGCTACGTATATATAGTAGTTGGTACTCATAAATAAGCCGACCTGAGTTATGTGAACCGATGTGTCTCAATTATATGAGCCTACATGATTTCCTTCATTTATTTTTTAGGCTGAAATAGGAAGAGGAGGGCGGTGCTTGTCATTGGAGGGCTATTTAGACATCTTCGCAGACTCATATACATTGAGACATGATCAAGAAGACCTTATTCATACATGAAATTAATGATTTGACTTTATATGAAAAATCCTAATGCCCTCAATGAGAGAAAACTAAAATAAAATCACTTTCTCATGGAACCCATGAAGCAAGGCTGATAATATTTTTATTTTATTCATTACATCATTTATAAACGTCACAATTACATGTCATTATGAAGACCAAACATAGTTACACGTTTCAAGATATACGGGGATGCTTTGTAGGAATGATTTACTTAGAACAAGATGGCCCCCAAGTGAAATGCTAGGGTAAGTCGAATGAGTGAGCCACTTCTCAATTTTCTTAGTGATCCAATCCCAGTTCCGGATTTTGTAACCATTTGGTTTCAAATGAAAGCCTATGTATCTGAAACCAACATCCATGTGAACAATTTTAACCCCAAAATTTGTAGCAATCTCAAGAGTCAATGCAAGGTATGGGTTGTCTATAATGAGAATGGACTTGTATTTATTCATAAATAGACCCGAGGCAATACCAAAGTCTTGTAGGAGACCATAAAAGGCAGTCCAATTTTCAAGCTTCGTATTTCCGGCTGGAGGATCACATTTTTTTTCATGTCAGAGAAGTATGTAATAGAGTTGGGGTCCTATTAAATTTTCACTTGTTGATAAATCATAATGAGATATTGGATGTTCAATCTCTTCTTTTTCTTAGCCCACAATCTAACATTATTTTTTAGAATATGCAACTTGAGTTTGATTGTGTCCATATTCCGATGAGCCAAGTATTCACAAGGGGACTTCCAATTCGAGTGAACCAGAGAAACGAAATTTGGATCCTTCAACTAAAAATGATTAAATTTAAATTGAAGTACCTTGTGACTAAGTAAACCAGTCGAATTTAACAGGATTGGGAAGTGATCAATATTTTTCTTGCAAGGATGTAGGAGTACAGATCCTTTAGGATGTTTGATAATGGAGCTTGCATATAGTATCGATCAATGCATTTACCTAGGCCCTTCCCATCCTACCTTCCATTCCTCCAAGTCAGCCCCAAAGGGTTAGGAATGATGTCTTGAACACCCTGTAGCATTAAGAGATCTTTAAAGTAGCCTCCTAAAGTGTCTGGATGACAGAGTGAACCCCATATCTCTATAGAATCAATTGTGAAGTTTAGGTTCCCATCCAGGATGACAAAGTCAAGGTCCAATATGCCATTGTTATCATAACAGTTCCATAAGTCCTTTCTATTTAGGTATAGGGCATTAACATTAAAAATTTGATTCTTAGATCCTCTTCGGACACCGGAGATAATAATTCCCATCGTAGTGTTGTATGCTTTGAAGTGGCATATTTTAGGGTTCCACATAACATCCAATCCCTGAAATAGGCCTTTAGCGCTAATGGAACATACAAACCATTTTGGTTAAATATGTAGAAAATTTCCCCAAGCCTTATCCCGAATTTTCATAGTTTCCTGTAGTAGAACTATCCCAACATTATATATTTCAATTATGATTTTCAAGGATATTTTCTTGTACATTGACCCTAGGCCTCATACATTTAATGACAAGATTTAGATTATGAGAGATCAAATTCGGGTGGCTCTACTCTAAGGAACTGGGTTTGTAGGAAATTTACCTCATGGTGACCCACCCTAAATGAAATAGGTTCAGCTTAGGAAGGTGGAATACCTTTGGAAGAATGGAAATGGTCCATCAATTTTGATGGGAGTAGGAAACAATTCGAGATATTTTTATATTTTATCCCTTTATTTATTTTTGTGGTCACATTATTGTGAGAGGCTGGGGAAGGGATATTTTCATGGTCATCAAAGAAATATATTTTGATAGTTAGGCATTCCATGGTGTTTTTTACAAATCTATGGCCAAGCTCTCCAGCTCCAATATTCTAAAAATGAAGAGAAATTCCTATTTGATGGGGCCCCAAACTTGACTAGGGAGGAAAAGTATGGATCAGAAGAGGGTGGCTGATCAAGGGGAGGTAGAGTAGGTTGAGGCTCAGGGGGCATCAACATATGATTTAAGAGGGTTGAAAAGGGGGTCGCGATTGCATGAGATGAAGATTTTATGACACGATTATAGTGGTGGATGTTAGGAGGAAATTGAGTCTCATCACGGGATGAATGACTTGGAGGAGAGGGATTAGGTATATTGGAATCCTTTGAAATATTTTATGGATGAGGGGGGTGGGATTATTACTTGTAGAATATGGTTTGGTAGAGTGTTTCTCAGCAAATACTCATTGCCCTGCCTCAACCAAGGAGTTTGATTTTCCATAGAATATTTTTAGTCTTTCTAGACATTCAGACATAAGATGTCTCATGTCACGACAGCAAAGGCATTGAAAAGGAAGAGACCAGTAATCAACTATTAGATTGCGTGAATGGGGGCCCCAATATAAGTCGATTTCTACAGGAAGAAACTTTCAACTACGAGCATGTTCCATTTCGTTGTAGATATTGTCATGAACACGATCATCATTTTTGTGATTTTCTGATTAAAAAGAAAGATAATATGAACTTAGGTCTTATATCATCTGAAATTTTTACAAAGGTTACTTTCCATCATCGTAATTCTCAAGGTTATCCCTCCCAACTGGCTTCCAAGTTGGAAAATAACAATACAATTGCAATTTTGGATGACATGAAAGAAGATATGAGTTAAGGCCCAACAAATGAATTTCTTATGTTGTAACACCCTATACAAGCTATCTTGGATAAATAATCTAAAAATTGAAACTTTGGAGGTTGAAAAAGTGAAGGAATTTTTAAGATTTTTTTAGATTGACCTAGTATTGACAAGGTTTTATCCCTTTCAAAGGTTAATTCTGATTCACTTTCGGAGGAAGATAATTCCATTATACGGATTATTAATGATTTGGTATCTCAATATTTAAGTTAATTGAATAAGGAAAATCGATAAATCTATGCAAAGGTTACCTCGACTTGAAAACAATGAAGTGATAGTGATTAATTCATCCTCAGGTCACTTGTACTATGAAAGAACTTAAAGAGAAAGGTAATGAATTACTGTTGAAAGATGTAGCTAGGTATTTTAAGAGTAAGATGCATAAATCATATAAATATCATCTAAAGGACATCAGGGAATAATTAATTAATTTTTTCCAGTTAAATTTTATCTTTGAGTTATTTCCTCCTTCTCAAATGTAGTCCTCATGAGGATTCTTTCTTGGAATATGCATGTTCTTAATAGCAAGGGGAAGCAACGTTATCTCATATATCGTATATGGAAGTAGAATCTAATGGTTGTTATTCTCCAAGAAACCAAACTCTAATGGAGTAAGATTTCAAACATTTTTCCTTTTTGTTAAAAATATTGTAATTTTATGGGTCTGGAGGCCTCTGGTAGTGCTGGTGGAATTGTAATTTTGTGAACCTAGTATTGATTCTCTTTCAGAACCATATGATAAGTCCATAAATCTTATCAGGTAATTTTCAATATCTTGGATCAAATAAGGTAGTGGGTATTACGACAGTTTATGGCCCATCTATCATAGAAGAGAAAACAAAAAATTTTGAAAACGTTGAGCTTCATCATCATCTTATTGGGAGGTCATTGTGGATTTTGGTTGGATATTTTAATCACATTCCCTCTCTTTCAAATAAAAAATGGGGGATTCATAAATGGGACTATCAATCTACCTCTTTTGATGGTTTTATTGAGTGATTTTTTTTGGTATATATTCCTACTACCACTAGGACATTTAGTTGGAATAATCATTGAGTAGGTCGTCATGAGGTACCAATTCATCTAGATCACTTCTTTGTTTTTGAATTAGTGATGGACAAAGATATTTTTCCTTTATTGGGTTCTGATCATTAGCCCATTCGGCCTGAAATCGACCTTAAAGAGGATCCTCAGAATCGGCCCTTCAGGTTTGAAAAAAATTGTTTGGATGATCTTAATTTTGAGGTAAATGCGAAGATTTGGTAGAATGAAATTTGTGTGTCTAGTAGGAATAAAATGCATTCCCTTCACTTGAAATTAATTTGTTGAAGATGAAAATAAAGTTGTGGGATTGGGTGCAATTTGGGAAAATTTTTTAATATAAGCATTAGTTGGAAGCTCAGATGGTAGACATTCAACATTGTATAATATTGAAGGGACATCAAAGGTGGTAATCCTATTGGATGGCTCTACTCTCCATTAATTAGAGTTATGTAAGCAACTAGAGGAATTTTTTTTTGTAGTAGAAAAATATGCTATATATTATATATTGAAAAATACAGTACATATACATGGATCTTTCTCATTTTGGTTCATTGTGAGTCTTGTAAAAAGACACAACTTTCAACCTATCACTTTCATATAGAAATTTGGTTCCAAAAGTAAAAGAAAGGAAAATATACCACTAGCATTCACTCATATGGATCTATTCTAAAAAAAATTAAGCAGTTTGCAGTCATAAACAATCCTTAAAAATAACATATTTTCTCTCATGGTATCGAAGCCTAAGACATATAAATTATGAAGTGTAGATATTTCCAAAATCAACTCTGATGTCTTGATTATATGTGTCTTAGTGGATGAATTGAGGTGTTTGTGTCACACCTCTTTTCCAAAGCATGTTAAACACACGCATGGTAAATGGAAAACACACACATAGAAAGATAGGATAAGCATGAGTTATATTATTATTCACTATAGATGTACTTTTATATTACATTGATGTGACTCTTGGATTTTTCATTCCAAGGTCACTTGGACTCATTTATGACTATTCGGCTTCCACACCTACCCATAGAGGATTAGGTGTCCAACATTACCCCCCTTAATCCGAATGGGTATGTGTGAGTCCAAGAAGAGAGTTGTAATAAAAACCTACAAAGTATGCATGACAGCACTTAGGTTGAATCAACTCTCTGAAATTTTGGCATAAAGAGGTGGTTTAAGGATGACCACTAGCACTAGAATGCTTATTGCAATTCCTAGAAATCTTCCAAATCTGGCAAGAAGCTCAGGTCTTCTGCTAGAGGAAGTGTCCCTCATATTTTGAAGAGGGAGACCTTCAACCTAGAAGTAGGGAGGTCTATAGCCTATGATAGTTTAAGGATGACCACCAACTCTAGAATTCTTGATGCATTTCCTGGAACTCTTCCAAAACTAGCAAGAATCTGAAGTCTTCTGCTAGAGGAAGTGCTTTGAATTATTTGAAGAGGAAGAATATCAACCTCACATAGATGGTAAAATGTTGTCCACCAACCAAAGGAATTCTCATGGGAATCCGTGTCTCTGGCTACAACTCTGAATCTGGAATGAGATATTGTGGCTCAGGCTCACTTGAAGTGTTGTGTCTCTAGCTAAAACTCTAAATCTGGAATGACAGGATGTGGCTCAGGCTCGCTTGATGTGGCTTCGAAGCTTGTAGATGACCACCATTTCCCCCCTATTAGGTACAAGGTGAGATGGTGGCAAAAAATCAACTGCAAGTTTGTTTAATATTCTAGAACAAGTTCTGACATGTGACTTAAACATATTCTTGGCTGTTGATGCCCATTTCCAAGAAGTGATCCATCCAAGATGAATATTTGTTCTTGTGGGAGGATTTTTTCTAAAGAATCCATGTGAATAATGGGTGTGCCGACCACAGTGCTTGCATGGGTGAAGATCAAAACAATGATCTTTCATATGGCCAACTCGGTCATAGTGTTGGCATTTCACAATTTTTTGTTGTTGTTGTGGAAGAGGAGTCAGATTTGGAACAACTGAAGGTGAACTGTCATGAAGAAATTCGACACTCTGAAAATTGAATGGGCTTGGAGTAGTTCCGGAATATGAAAGGAAAACTCCTTGTCATATCCAAGACCTATTATGTGCTTGTTATGGACAAGCTCTTCCCAAGGCCTGATGACGGGCTTTGGAAGTGCATACTGAACTGCTGCATCTGCATGTAAATATGCTCTTGTACAAGGAAAATGATGGGAGTCAACCTCAATGTTACTTACTTGAAATTTTTCTCATTTTTGATGGATGTCATGATGTTTATGCTTCTGTAACTCATCTTACTAAAACTGAGACTCAAGCTGCAAAAAATATATCTTGTCACGTGCATCTTGTAAACATGTTCGAATATCAGAAAGGGTGTCCTTGTTGATTTTAATTGTACTTTCAATGGTAGACGCCATTAGATTTCTCAACAACTTTAATAAGTTATCAATTTTAGACATTTTTTTTTGTTATTCAACAAATCAAACTTATCCCTCAAGACATATAAACTTCATATGCCATTACATATTAACCATACATGCTTCACACTCTCCAACATATAAACTTTCTAACATGCTTCTCACTCTCCAACATATAAACTTTCTAACACATTAAACAACATAAATATATAGATTTATCAACACCATATAAGGAGCATGAAGGTTCTCATACCCATCATAAGCGAACAATATTAATTTAACATGCCATATAAAATGAAGAAAGCACACATACATATGAAGTCACCAACACAACAACCAATTCTATTCATGCATTCATGGCCGTTCAAAGCGTATGGAGAGCCACGAACATTTTGCCACCAAGAGAGTGTATGTACTCAGCAACTGTATAAAACTGGATCTTCAAGTCAATGGTGCACATGACAACAATCTATGTACAAGGTTCAACATTATTAGTCTAGCTGATTTGCAAATAAACTTAAAATGAGGTTCATAGGCATTGTTGGTCTCCTTTAAACATGCCAAACAAATTCATTCTCCTTTTCCAACATATCATTTTGATATTCATAATACCTCATGTCTGCTTCTTCCTCCACAACACCAAAATAAGTGTATCATTCATCCTTTGTGATGGCTATGGTTTCAAATGCAGATGTCGTGAACCTGCATGTAATTACATCAACCTCCACGAATCATGCTCAATAGCTCCCATTGTGCTTAATTCACCTCCTGCTCATTACCAACATACACTCCTTCTAACGCCATTGAGTTGAACTGGTGGAGCGCTCGCTTGAACGGAGCATTGAGGAAGGATACCAGCAGAGGGTGCGGGAGACGATGGAGAGGCCATCGCACAGGTGGGAGGCAGAAGTCGAGGACCTAGGGGCACAAGGGAACTATCTCAACAAAGAAAAAAATAAATTTCTCAAATAGTTAATAAAATAATGATGTTCTTTTCCTTCTGTACAAGTGAACAATTAAATGTTCATGATATTGCAACCACTGTTGAGTGATGAGCGTATTCTGCAAAAAATGAATGGAGAGCATTATTTTTTATAATGGACAGATGCTAGGGTAGCTATAGAAATAGAAATGTCAGCTTTGGCATTTCTGAAGGGCGCAGAAATGTTATGGCAGTGAGTGTTAGAAACCCTTGAGAAAGCTAGACTGTAGCTTAGACCAACGTTATTCAAGGAGAACTGCTACCAGTGCTATTCAAGGATCAGTGTGAGGAAATGCGAAGGGATAATTATGGACTGACCATCTTAGAGAAAAAAACTAGAATTTAGCTTATTAGAGTAGGGACAACAATCGCCCGCTCTGATACCATGTTAAACACATGCATGGTAAATGGAGAACACACACATAGAAAGATATGATAAGCGTGAGTTATATTATTATTAACCATAGATGTAATTTTATATTACATTGATGTGACTCTTGGATTCTGCATTCCAAGGTCACTTGGACTCCTTTATGATTGTTTGGCTTCCACACCTACCCATAGAGCATTAGGTGTCCAACAAAGCATATCGACAATTTTGTTTTGTTCCTGGTATATGTGATCATAAGAGATGTGTTGAAATGAGCACTCTATAGAATGAATGTGCTTCATCTAGTATGGAATAAATGTAGGATGAAAGTGGATTTTCCCTTTGATCCAATCTATGTAATCTTTTGAATCCCCAAATACCTATATATATTTGATGTTAATCCATTCTTCCAAGTAAAGGAGACCCCAAAGAGCTATGATTTATTCCCGGTTATTTGTACCCCTACCACCTTCCCAACAAAAATGTAAGTAATATCTAGGTTCCCTAATAATGATGACTTGTCATCCATAGTGTTTGTTTCTACATTCTCCATCAAAGAAGCCTAATAAAATCTTTTTCCATGCATCCTTTTTTATAATATGTCTCGGTTTTTTTATCTCTCTTCTTAGGTCCTACCTCATAAAGTATCCTACAAGCACCAATACAGATTTTCTGATATCCACCTTCTTATGTTAAAAAATCCTCATGTTCCTACGTCTCCAAATGCCCCATATGATGTATAAAGTTAACGAGAAAAACTGATGTTGAGATATAATCCATAATTTGAAACATGCCTCTGGGTTGTGGTGTGTCCAGTTCCCAGTAATCTGAAAAATATGAAGAACAAAATGCCAGATCTGTGCTGCAATAGGAAAATTAATGAGAATATGTGACATATCCTATGATTTTAGCATACAAATAGGACGAATTCTAGGACCGTAGAAACCGATGCGAGAGAGATTCCCCCCAAGTGAGTATTCTTTCATGGAGAGACAGAAAGCTGAAATGTTTGAGTTTCAATGGAAACTCCCACTTCCATATATTATGTAACCAATTAGGTGCTTCAACATCTGGAATTGAATTGGTGATGTGCTTGTAAATTTCACTAACTACAATTTGGTTTTGGTGAGTTTTCCCCACCCGGGTCAATCTATATATCTCGTTATTGAGGTACATCCCAGTGACCTCGACCTGTCTAATGTAACGATCCCATTCTATAGCTAAAGAAATTATAATATCAATGTATTCTTTCTAAATACAATATTTAATGTGAGGAGATTAAACTAGACAATATGAGAAAAAGAGAACATACCTCTACCATGCAGATGTTGGAGGAGATGAGAAGACAATGTATGTGTGCTTAGTAGACCTTTGATGATATCTAAGCTGACTTATGTCTTGTTTTCATTTCCCACCTCCCAACATAGTCTCGCAAATAGCCAGTTCCTGTTACCCATCATTCTACACCAGATATAAGAGGATGAATAAGAACAATAAAAAGCACCATCTTTTATCTAGTCCTCTATATCCTTATAAGCCATTTATTTTCCTCGAATGATCATAGACCAGATACCCCTGTCAACAATTCCTCTTCAAAAAAACTTGAAATTAAGTTCTATTTTAAAATATAATGTATCTAGAATCCCCCATTACCCACTATCAACATCTTTGGCTAGGGAGGACAGGCACATAATATGTATCTTTCTAGGTGCATTCGAACCAAACCATAGAAATCTAGCCAAAATTGTGTCGATCTTATTGGTAATGGCCATGGGAAACATAAAAATGTGCATCTAGAAAATAGAAATAGATTGTAATACGGATTTGATCAGTATAATTGTACCCGCCAAGGTATATATTCTCTCTTTAGGGGAGGGATGGGATACACAAGCTTTTGCGTGATCATATCACATTTAAATTGATTTATTTTAATAATGTTATTCTCTCAAAGAAATATTGTAAGAGGAAACCATAGATTAATAATATCATGGAAATTATCCCAAAGATAATTAGAGAGGAACAAAATTAATCATTGATGCGTTTAATTTCCTTTCAAGTAATTGAAGATGTAGTTATGTATTTGACACGGAATAAATCTCCAAGTCTCTATGGTTTTACATTTCAATTTTTTTAGGATTATTGTTTTTTATGAAGTAGGATATTCACGAAACGATAGAGGATTCTTGTCAAACATAGTCATTCTGGTGAGGGCTAAATGCCACTTTCTTTAATTTAGTTCCAAAACCAGTTCAATCAAAATATCCTAGTGTTTTTATACCTATTTCACTCTGCAATGTTTTTTAGAAGGTCATTTCTACTATGGTGGTTAATCATCTTAAGCCACTACTATCTCTTATCATTTCTTCGAAGGAAATCGGTCTTGTCAAAGGTAGAAAAATTTATGATGGGATTATAGTAGTGCAGGAGGTAATTCACTCATTCAAACAATATAAACATCTAGGTATGATGATAAAAGTCAATTTTTCCAAAGCTTATGACCGAATTAGTTGGGATTACCTTATGTAAGTGTTGGATGCCTTTGGTTTTCCTGAAACTGAATTTCCTAGATTAACTCATTAATATCCTCGCACTTTTTCTCCATCATACTCAATGGTTCTCCCTCTTCTCCTTTTTATTCCTCTTGTGGTTTGCGTCATTGTGATCCTTTATATAATTTTCTATTTATCATTTCCAGGGAAGGTCTAGGTCGGTCTATTACTCTTTCAAGATATCAGGGGCATATTAAGGGCTTAAGGAGTTTTGGGGTTGATCTTTCAATCACTCATTAATATTTTGTTGATGATGTTTTCTTATTTAAGCCTTTGTCTCTTAGGGATGCTAATGGTATCAAATCTTTGTTTCATACATTTCTCGGAGCCTATGGAACCCAAATCAACAAGGATAAAATAAGTATATTCTTTTTCAATTGTAAGGCATCCATTCACTGTCCTGTCACACATGTTTTGTAGTTTCACAGAGCCTATCTTCCTTCTAAATATTTGGTGGTTACTCTATGCCTTCACCTATTGTGTATATATTTCTGGCAAGCTATTCTTAAAAAAAATCATTCTCAGGTCTCTAATTCGTATTTTCATGCCTTAAACTTTATTGATTGCTTGGTTCTATCCAAATCAGTGTTGCAGGAAATCTGAATTTATCAGTTATCTCTAATGTCGACCTCAAAGGTATTAGGTGATCAACTAAGGTCTCTTTTGATATATTTCCTTTGGAATTTCTCTAATCAGGCTAATAAATGGGACTTAGTTCCTTGGAATTCCCTAATCAAACCTAAGTTGTTGGGCAGATTGGGTCTGTGTGACCCACAACTTATTAGTCAATATTTTGTGACAAAAATATGGTGGAATTTGGTTTTTGGAGGAAATGAAATTTGGAAGTATATTTGGAAGTGTAAGTGTGCCCTACTTATGTCATAGGAAGCTATATTACATGACGAGAATACTATCTCTAGATCCCCTTTTTGGAATTGGGCTCAGGTCAGTCAAGATATGTTGTGTAAATATGCCTTTTGGGAGATTTGAACTGGATCATCAACTATATTTTGGGATGACATGTGGAAACATATGCGATGTCTTAGTGATTCTAAGTATTTCCCTAATTTAAAGCTTTTCTTCATTCATTATGGGTTGGTCAGAGTCGAGCGTTTCTTGAAACAGGGGTCTCCTCCTTAATTTTGTAGAATAAGGAAGAATCCAATAGATTTGTAGGTAGCCTCTCAAGCTTTTCCCTCGACTGATTTCCAACAAGAACTAGAGATCTCAAATATTAGGTACTCTTTTGATGAATATATCCTTCACCAAGGCCATATTCCTCGATGTTCATTTACTCTTAGTCAAACGTATTTAATCCTCTCTAGTTGTGATTCAAATGATCGTGTGGTCCCTTGGAAGGAAGTATGGTCTAGGATTTTCTAGCCAAACATCAATTGCTTCCTCTAGTTCATAGCATGGAAATGAACTTTAACTTGGGATCGTCTTCAATGGAATGGTTTTGAATGCCAATCTTTATGTTTTCTTTTTGGGCGAGAAAAAGAGATGGAGGAGTATATTTTTCTCACTACTTTTTTTACCAAGTTGATCTGGTCTCACTTCCTTTCTTTATTTCATAGTCATTCCTTGGATAGTCATATATTTTCCTTATTGTCGAATCAATGGAATTATAAACACTTTAACAATATTTCAGTTAAGCGTTCATGGTTATTGGTGATGGGTTTCATTAGTTGGAACTTTTGGAAAGAGACTAATGCTTAGATTTTATATCACAAATGATGATCTGAACGTGTTCTAGTGGAAATGGTTCTCTCTAATCTCAGGGAATCTATATTGGTTTTTTCTTAGTATTCTGAGGATTAGGAGGTGGATGTGTTGGAATCAGGAATTTTGAGATCCTTAAACATAGAAAAGTGAATGGGTTTTTCGGGTCCAAAATCTTCTCCTACCTTTGTTACTATTTCTAATGCTTTATATGTCCCTCCTCCTTAGCATTTCTTGAAAGGGAATTTTGATGGGGTTATCAAAGGTAATATAGGAGTAGCAAGTGCTGGAGGGATATATCGAGATGGTCATTCTCAGCCTTTTAGAGTCTATGCTATGCCTTGCGGTTTTGGAAGCAACAATATGGCATAATTTATGGATTTTGTTAGAGGGATTCAAATTGTTGCACTAGAAGGCTTTAAGCTCATTCAAATAGATGGTGATTCTCTTATTTTCATTGAATGTTTTAAAAAAATTATCAATCAATATCCACCTCATAGTTTTATCTAAAATTGAACATTAGAAGGGCTTGTTGAACATATTGCAAAATTTTTAGGCTTCTTTGAGTATGATTTTGTTCAACATACATGTTGGTATGCTAATAAAGTGGCAGCTTATCAGGCTAATATGGTTTAAAAAGATTTCAAAAATTAACTTTGGATGAGCCTTGTCCTATATATTTCAGTCTAATTGATAAGAAAGCTTTGAATTTTCTCATTTCTATAGAGATTCTAGTCCTCAATATAAGTGAACATGTGGGAGGAGTGACATCAAGAATAATGTGAGTGCACCACCTAATTAATGGATTTCATGTGGTGGTTGTGGGTAGTTAATTTCTTTATGTTTGTGGTATGTTTCATGTTAGGTCCCTATATTACTAGTGTAGTCCCTTATTGTTGTTAGTGTAGCCCCCTTATTGTTATTTTTGTACCCCTGTAGTCCCCATATTTTTATTATTGTGCCCCATAAAAGACCACTATTGTTATTGTTTCACCCTTACATTATTATTGTGTTGAAAGCTGGAAAGCGACTTCCTCAACATTAGGGATTCCACCCGTTTAGGAGCTTAAACCAACTCCTTTTTCGTTGAAATGGTGGGTCCGACTGGGGATAAAGGGACCAATTCCTTGTATAAAAAGAGTTTATATAATAAGAGAAATGAAATCAACACTAACGGGATGATTTATTCTAATGATAACATAATTTAAAACTAATCTAACTATTTCTCAGGATTGGATTCTGATATATAATGAAGGCATTAGATTTCACAAGCATGAAATAGTATATATCATTATATACTTAATGAATATAAGCTCATTTAAGAAACTAAATCAATTTAATTGATTTAGTTCATGAAAAATATTAATCAGATAAAAGATCTCAAAGTCCCACATCTAATAGCATATCGTTCAATACATTATATCAATAGTAATAAGAACATATATCACTTCAATGCTTTATCAGAATGAAACTAATTAAAAGAATAAGTTTGCTACAATCTTAGAAACATAAAACAATTAATACACAAATAATATTACCTGCTGCATCATAGCTTTAGATCTGAAAAGATAGCTTCAAAGGTTGAGATTTTCAATCAGATAACTTCTATTCAAACAGTAGTGTGAGCTCCAAAATCAATCTTCTCAAAATTTTGGACCCCTTTTGTTGAGCCTCAAAATTGTGCTTTCTTTCATTCCATTTTACCTCATTTTCCTTTTTCCATTTCTATCCTAGACCCAATTGATCAATGAATATAGTTAAAATTACTTCTAGAATGATTTACATGACTCACTTGCTAAGTTTTGTGATTTTTTCCATTGTAAAGCATTTTGACCGGAACTAGCTGCAGAATGCAGACATTCCGTAGCTAACCGGCGATTCTGCAGCTGTCTTCACGTTTGGGTATGTTCCAGGTGGCCTCTCAAGAAAAACCACATATGGGCATAATCCACGTCATGTCTACATGGTTCGTTGCTCATCATGGAGGAAGAAACGAATTCTGGGTATGGTTTTGGAACGTGGGAACACATTTAGGAAGGAAGACTTCTATTAGGACTGTCTCAGTCTAGATGTCTTCTCCTTTTCACGCAGCCACTTCAAGAGTCCTAATGTGATTCCGATAAGGAAAGACAGTGTTCCTGAATTGTTGCAAATCTTGTTATTTACATTTGTTATATAAACACTTGGGAAACCGAGAGCTATGTTAGATTTTATGTTAGATTTTATGCTAGATTTTGCTTAGATTCTGTGCTACATTTCTGAAGACGCAGAGTGCTATGTTCAAGTTATTTCATCTTTAATGAAGCAGAAAGTGTTGTTTTGAAAGCGTTGATTTAATTTGGAGTTGAATTCCGTCAGGTGGTAGAGGGCCCCTGCCTCTTGCACGGATTTATTTGCATAAATTAGATAAGTATTCTAGCTTCCTTTACGTTTTTGAATTTGAGTTAGTAGTTGTTTTAATTAGCTACTGTAGTTGTACTCATTCTAACTCTTCCACAAGAAGAAGCTCTTCCAAAAGATTATAATGATGAATGGGAAATGGCTATAGTATTGTAGGATTAGAAGTTGAATTCATAGTTGTTTTTAATTAGCTACTGTAGTTATACTCATTTTAACTCTTCCACAAGAAGAAGCTCTTCCAAAAGATTATAATGATGAATGGGAAATGGCTATAGTATTGTAGGATTTAATTGTAATTTTTGTTGTTCACTATCACAGTTACACTTTTTCTAATCACTCTTCCACAAGAAGAAACTCTTCCATTAAATTCTTAAGGAGTCCAAGACATGACCATGATAATGAATGATTTAGTTGTGTGTTTGCACTAAGTACCATCTCCATTCTTGCTCTTAAATGCTTGTCCAAAATATCATAATGATGAGTGGGATATGGATATGATATCTTAGTTTTTCATTGCTTTCAGTCCTTTGTGTTTGCATCTGCACTCAATTACACAGTCAGAATTGTTCTAATTCTTCCCAAAGAAGGAACTCTTCCAAAATATCAACAATGATGGACAAACAGACTGTATAATTTCATAGAATAATGCATGATAGTATAGTTAGGATACTCCGGAGTTTAATTTCACTTAACTCATGTTCAGTTACTTTGTTTTGAGTTTGATGATGACTTGTAGTTTAACACTGTTTTAGGCTAGTGACATTTTAGGTTTGGTTATAGCTCAATTCATTGCATTTGCACTCCATATTCAGTTGTCAGTCACCGCATACTAGATTACTTCAGTTGTTAAACTTAACAAAACAACCTTCATTATTCACAAACCTCTTCTTGTTCTAAAATCTATAATTGCTTCATAACTACATGAACAGAAGACAATATCATTTTAAGGCCTGAAGTACCTCTGCAATTTCCTTATCACTTCATAAACAGAGCCCTCCCTCAAAAGACTACTTTGAAAAGAAATCAATAACTCTTGAGTAAGGCCTTATGACATTCAATTGAATTGCAGAATAGAGTTAGGAATTAGTTCTAGAATAGAAGATATTATGATGATATCAATGTTTTATTCCAAACATACTTCAACAAATCTCTAACTAAGGATAGAATGCTGCATCATTATAAATTAGTTGTTTAAACTGTTTAGTTAGGAATATTTGCATGTTTAGTTGATCATTTCTCAAGTTGAGTTTATGTTTTTAATCGTTTCCTTAGAAGTCATTATCAAGCTCTGTTTTTGCTTAGTCATAGTTTATATTTGATTCTACCTCAGTGTTTGAAATTGCATTTGTATCAGTCATTTGTCATTAATCAATTAGGTCTCACTCTATTTTAATCATTAGCTTCCTTCCATTAGCTTTCTAGGCATTTTCCTTGTAAACATAAAACCACCAGAAAAACCAAAAACATTATAAATCATCACAAAAGACCAAAAACATCACAAAACACTACACACAACGCATTAGGAAACAAGCGCCTAGGTACATACAGTACACTTCACTTCAGCAGTTTACCAACCCTGGTTGACAATTAAATGAGCTCAGTTTAGGAGACTAGATTGAGACCAAACATTTTGGCGCCGTTGCCGGGGAAGTGAAAACTAGGTAACCTTTGTTTCTTAGCATCCAAAAACAATTTTATGTGTAGAGAGAGAGATTCAAGTGGAAGATTTATAAGCAGCAGAGGCAGAAGTTTGATTTCTAGAACACCACTTGTTTCATCTAGATCCAGAGCTAGTACACCTTCAACTCATACCCATATTCCATCCTCCCTTGATCCTGGACTTCTAGAAGATCTAAGGTCAACTATTCCATTTGATAAACCTTCCACTTCATCCACTGAACCTGCCATAGAAGAAAATCTAAAGACTCCTAGTAGGGATACAAACCTTTCCACTTCTACAAGAGAGTCAACCATGGCAGAAGAAGGAGGAGGAGGAGTTTTTAATGGAGAAAACACACTATTTGGAGGTAGAGGTAGAGGTAGAGGAGAAGGAGGTAGAGGTGCAAATGGAGGAAGAGGTAGAATAGGAAGCTCTTTTAGGTTCCCTATACTTGATGAAGAAACCAATACAACCATGAAAAACATTTCACCCTCTGTCCTTCCAAACTTCTATGGACTTAAAACTGAAGATCCTGAAACTTTCTTATTCGAATTTGAAGTGCTGTGTAGAACTTATGACTACCTACAAGATGCTCAAAAACTGAAATTATTTCCTTCAAATTTGAAGGGAGCAGCATTGAAGTGGTTTATGAGTCTAATCAGTAGTTCTATTAGAACATGGGAAGATATGAAACAAGCATTTCTAGAAAGATATTTGGATTATTGTATACCGGTTAATCATAAGGAAGAAGTGTTCAAGATGTTACAAAAAGAAGATGAAAACTTAGAAGATTTGTTGGAAAGATTTAATTACAACATCAAAAGGGAAAAAATGGAAAATCTAGATCAAGACACCTTAAAAGCTCTTTTGTTGAAAACAATTAGGGATGAATGGTTGGATATTCTTAACATGATGGGAAAAGGGGATATATCACAACTCACATTACCTGAAATATCTGAGTTATGTATCAACCTTTCAAGAGGGAAATCTAAAACTTTCAAAGGTCCAAGAGATCCTGCTCTTGCAAGGGCAAGTAAATCTACTTCTGGGACAGTAAGTAGATCAGAAATAGGACATATGCTTGATGATTTTAAATCTGACATCTTAGGGAGTCTTAGTGAACAAATATACACCCTTAAGATACAAAACAAGCAAAAGGCTGAATCTGATGCTTTGGCAATCTTTTTTCCCAAATGTAGAAAGAAACATGCCTTGAGGGAGTGTCCTTTGGATGTAAAAGTTGTAGAAACCTGTGTTATATGTTCTGAGAAACATGAGACCAAGAATTGTCCTTCTCTTCCTGGTCTCAAAGCTGTCTTTCAGGAGGAAACTCCTACAGATTCCACAGAGTCTCTCAATTTTGTATCTAGAATAACTTGGCAGGGACCTCAGACACAAGGATTCCATGATCAAATGTATAATCAACCTCCACCTTGGAATTCTTGGCAGCAACCTTGGCCCCAATTTCAAAATCAATCTCAATCTTGGGCACAAGGAACACAAAGTCCCTATGGAAGATACTCTCCATACTATCAGTATCCACCATCCTATCCACCATATCCACATTTTTATCCTCAAAATTCTCAACAAAATTTTCCTCAAAATCTTCAACAGAATTTTCAACAAAATCCTCAACAACATCATCAAAACCAACCACATCAAAATCAACCACTTCCATTACCATTCCCTCAAAAATCAAATCAATTGTCGGCTCAGCCCATACCAAACCCCAATAATAAGAACCCTCAGAATACATACATGATATAAGGACAACAGTTTCCAACTTATTTAATTACTCCTCTAGACCTTAGTGATGTTCAACTTAGGTCTGGAAGGATACTTGAAAAGAGGAAACCTTCTATGATCATACAAGAACAAGATAATTCTGAGGAAGACTCCCTACGGGTTAATAAAAGTCTTGAGGAAGACACATCCTTTCAAGACCAAAACATTGAAAGACTAAAACAAAAAGATCCAATAAATCCAACTCCTGTATTAGAGCAACCATCCACATCTACTTCTATACCTCCCTTTCCAGAAAGATTACAAATTGATAGAGGTGTAGAAAAATAGATCTTGGTGCCTAATTATGATTTCTTAGATGAATTGAGAAATGTTTGCATTAAAATTCCATTATTGCAAGCCATCAAGGAAATCCCAATTTTAGCCAAAATAATAAAGGAGTTGAGTATGAAGACAACAAGAAAAAGAATAAGAGAAACCAAGAAAATTCAACTGGTAGGACAAATAGCAGACATTATGATGGGCAAGATTTCTATTCCAAAGTATCTTGACCCAGGAAATCCAGTTGTCAAAATTCACATCAATGGAATTGAAATTCAAAACACACTCATTGACTTAGGAGCAGCAATAAATATCATGAGTAGACAAATCATGCACAAACTGAAACTTCCTAATCTTCTCTTTACACCCACACTATTACAATTAGCAGATAGATCTGTGATCAGACCAGATGGGGTAATAGAAGACATTCCAATGTCCCTAGACTCTTGGGAGTACCCTGTGGATTTCATGATCCTAACACCCAAGAATAATCTAGGAGGCCATCCTGTTATACTAGGAAGACCTTGGTTGGCTACAGCTGATGCTTTTATTAGTTGTAGGTCCGGTGATATGTATATTTTTGATGGTAGTTCAACAAAGAAATTCACTTTATATCCTCCAGCTAGGACAATTACAGATCTAGATGACACTCAATGGATAGAGGATGAAGAAGATTTACAACCACTCTTCACAATTTCAGAAATTAGTGAAGATAATCAAATTCTGAATACTCTAGAAAACTTTGAATTTTCTCTAGAACACAATCATGAATCATTTCAAGAGGGATCCAATATTGAGTTTTTGTCATCTAGGCAGATGTCTCTTCATTCTATGGACAAATTTGGCAGCTCTACAAGTGAAATTTTTCCAGGAAAAACTTTGAACATAAACAAGAACCTAGAAAAATCTCAACAAGAAGAGTTAGTCAAAGTATTACAAAGACATTCTTCTGCATATGCATGGGAATACACTGACATGAAAGGGATAAGTCCCAAGACTTGTACTCATCACATCTATATAGAGGCAAATTGCAAACCAATCAAAAAGCCTCAAAGACGGATGAATCCAAATCTTAGGGAAATTGTCAAGGAAGAATTGCAAAAATTGTTAAATGTTAATTTCATCTATCCTATTTCAGATAGTCAGTGGGTTTCTCCTTTGGTAATTGTGCCAAAGAAAAATGGAAAATGGAGGGTGTGTGTTAACTACCGAGAACTGAATAAAGCTACTCTTAAAGACCATTTTCCTTTACCTTTCATAGATCAAGTATTAGATACATTAGCTGGCAAAAAGTACTTTTCATTCCTAGATGGGTTTAGTGGTTACAATCAAATCCAAGTAGCCCTTGAAGACCAAGAAAAAACCACATTCACCTGTCCTTGGGGTACCTATGCCTACCGAGTATTGCCATTTGGATTATGCAATGCACCTGCAACATTCCAAAGGGCAGTATTAGGAATTTTTTCGGATCTAATACATGACTGTGTAGAGGTGTACATGGATGATTTCACGGTTTATGGGGACACATTTGAAGAGGCTTTAGAAAACTTGGAAAAAGTCTTAAAAAGATGTCAAGAAGCAAACCTTTCACTTAGTCATGAAAAATGTTTTATGATGTTTACCGAAGGTATTGTTTTAGGGCACCACATTTCAGGGGATGGGATTAGAGTTGATGAGGCAAAAGTTGAAGTCATTTCTAACCTATCCATTCCTAGTTGTCAAAGAGATGTTAGAAGTTTTCTAGGATTCACAGGATATTATCAGAGATTTATAGAAAACTTCACCAAAATAGCATCTCCACTCTTCAAATTACTCACCAAAGATTGTGAATTTAAGTGGACTTCTGATTGCCAGTTAGCTTTTGAAACCCTGAAAACCAAAATTTCTAAAGCACCTATATTAAGGGGACCTAACTGGAAGTTACCTTTTCATATCTCGACAGATGCTTCCGATACAGCTCTAGGAGCAGTACTGGGACAGAAATATTTGATTCCCTATGCCATCTATTATACCAGTAAAAATTTGACTCCTGCAGAGTTAAACTATACTGTAACTGAAAAAGAGTTTTTAGCTGTTGTTCATGCCATAAACAAATTTAGACACTATATAATAGGCTATGAAACTTTTGTTCATACTGATCATTCTACAATTAGATACTTAATGAACAAATCAATCACTAATGGTAGAGTTATAAGATGGTTGTTACTCTTACAAGAATTCAACATTACTATTCTAGATAGGCCTGGAAAACAAAACACAGTGGCTGATTTCCTATCTAGACTCCAAAATATCAAAGATGACACTCCGGTTGAAGATCAATTTCCTGATGAATATCTTTTTGCAATCTCTATTCAAACTCCATGGTTTGCCGATATTGCTAATTATTTAGTTTCAGGAAAATTTCCTTCAATTATGAATGCAAGGGATAAAAGAAAAATCATTAATGATAGTGCAAATTATTCATGGGTCACTAATGAGTTGTACAAGACAGGTCCAGAATTGATCATTAGAAGGTGTGTTCGTGAAGATGAGATGCTTGAGATTCTCAAGGCATGTCATGACGAACCTTGTGGCAGACACTTTGCAGATAAGAGGACAGCCTATAAGATCCTTAATCTAGGATATTATTGGCCATCCTTGTTTAAAGATGCTAAGGAGTATGTCAAAAGGTGTGACAGTTGCCAAAGGGTAGGGAAACCTTCTCCTTCAGGTGAGATGCCATTACAACCTCGGGTACACATTGAACCTTTTGAAAAATGGGCTTTGGATTTTGTAGGACCTATTAGTCCTCCATCAAGACAAAAGAAATATATATTAGTTTGCACTGATTATGTTACTAAATGGGTAGAAGCTAAACCATTACTTGTTACTAATGAATCATCTGTAGTTAATTTTCTTTTTGAGGATATTTTTACTCGTTTTGGTGTCCCAAGGGAAATTGTTACAGATCAAGGAGCTCAATTTACATCAAGGCTAGTGGAGAAAATGATGGAGAAGTACAAAATCAGGCATAGAAAAACTACTCCTTATCATCCATAAGAAAATGGTCAAGTGGAATCTACTAATAAAGTCATTGAAGGAATCCTAACAAAGATTGTTCATTTACATAGAAGAGATTGGGTAGATAGGCTTCCTGAAGCCTTGTGGGCCTATAGAACTACATGGAGAAACACAACAGGCCATACTCCTTATGAGCTTTTTTATGGAAAGCAAGTTTTGTTTCCTATAGAGTTCCAAATCCAAACATTCAAGATGGCAGTTCAGCTAGGACTTGATCTAACGGAGGCACAAAAGCATAGACTAGAGAAAATTAATGAATTGGATGAGATCAGACAAGATGCAGTTCAGAAAACAAGTCTAGTCCAACAGCAAAGGGCTAGATGGCATGACAAGTACATCAAAGAGAAGAAATTCAAATAGGGTGACTGGGCTCTCTTGTTTGATTCAAAATTCAAGGATTTTCAAGGAAAATTTCAGACACATTGGCTTGGACCATATGAAATTGTTCGAATTTTTGATAATGGGGCAGTAAAAATCAGAACTATAGATGAAGAAGAGGTCACTTTTCTTGTGAATGGTCATAGACTGAAGCTATACCACAAGCCACTCTCAAGAGAAGAGTTTGTCAAGAAGTTCCAAGAAAGCAATGATGTGAAGTTAATGAAGAAGAATCTCTCTTCTTCATCAACTTGATTAAATTTTCTAAAGCATTTCTCTTTAAAAAAAAAAATAAAAAAAAAATAAAGGTATAAACATGAAAAAAAATCATTGATTGGCATGTTTATATAGAAAAGATAGGGTGAAAATCAGAGTCTCTCTGACACTCTAACTTTTCCCATTTTTGTTTTTACAAGCAGCTGTTACAAAAATCATAAGTTCAGATCCATAGTGCTTATGATCCATCTCATTTCATTTCACTCCATTCACTTATTCATCCATACTCCATTTCATTCCATCATTCATATTTCACTTCATTCCACATATCATTCATCTCATTCCATACTACATCCATCTCATTTTCATGACAAAATTCCAAATTTGATATCTTGCTGTAAATGAATAAAACATGTCATGGATTGCAGGGTAGTTCTTATGTTCTTTCACTCCATTTCATAAATTGAATCCATTCCATTCCATCATCCACTTCATATACATCATGTCTCATCATCCATCTTCATTCATACCATAAAACATTTCACCTATATTCCAAAAAAACTCCATTCCATGATTAAAATGCTCTACAGGAACATTCTGCAGCTCAACAAACATTCTGCAGCTGATCAGCCTTTCTGCAGCCAGAAAGTCTTTCCGTAGCTACAAATCATGAAGGCATCAATCAGCAGACATTAGAATTGCAACAAAATGACCCAGTGTATCCATGAATCAAAAGCATCAAGAAAATTATGAAGACTCTTCCAAAGGTGAACAAAGAAGACAAAGACTACAAAAATCAAATGAAAGGTAGAGGTAACAAGTTTAAATTATAATGGCATTTCATAAAATTTTAGCATATTTTTAGTTATGGATTGTTCGAAAAGGTTGTTTTAATTATTTTTATTGATCAAGACCAATAAACCCTCCACAGAATTTGGATTAAAATCTCTCAATTCAAATTCCATATCCGATATCATTTAAGCGGTTAAAATGGTCGAGGTATTTGAATTCTTCATGTCTCTTAACCAAATCATTCAATGATGATTCTTTTTGCCGTTGTAAAAATCTCCGCCGTCTCTTCAATCATTAATTCGTTCCCTCCACCTCACTCCAATACTTCATTTCGTGACCACTGCCATCACTCCATTCTGTAGCCGGCATTTCATTCCGTAGACAGAGATATTCTTATCACCGAGAGCAGAGCCAAAGGATATCAGTTTGAATAGCATTGAGCATTGTAAACGCAGAGCAGAGAAAAAGGGTAAATTCAGAGGTATAGCAGCGTGAGAATTTGAAGCCATTTGATTCCGTGGGCAGACAAAGTATCACTGAGGGCAGAGATTGAGCATTATCACTATAAACACAGAGGTATAGCAGAGAAGAATTTGAAGTCATTTGTCACCAGGAGACAGAGGTGTGGCATTGAAGAATTTGAAGCCATTTGTTACCAAGAAATAGAGATATAGCAGTATGGGAATTTGAAGCTATTTGCCACCGAGAAACAGAGGTATAGTAGTGTGGGAAATTTGAAGCCATTTGTCACTGTCAAACAGAGACATATCAGTCCAAAGTTCAATTGTCAACAGAGGCATATCAGCCCGAAGTTTTGAAGTTGTTTTCATTATCAACCAGAGGTATATCAGCTCGAAATTTGAAGCTGTTGCCACTATCAATCAAAGGTATGTCATTCCGAAGTTTGAAGCCATTTTCATTAAGAACTTGAAGCCATTTCAATTCGAAGGTGAAAGTCATTGTTTTTGTGGGTAGAAGAGTGTTAATTTGAACATTGAAGAAGCAATCATGGGTTTCATTGTAAGAACTGAACCAGTGGGTTCAAAATATTTAGAAGGCTACCCTCAATGCAAAGAAATGTTGCAACAGATAGGATGGCTTCAATTTTTGGAGAAATTTAATGGCTTCTACAAAGAAGTCACTAAAACATTTGCAAGATCATTTCAAGGAGCTGAAGTTGAAGTGGGAGATGTCAAATTTACTGTCACTGAAGTTTTCATTGCAGAAGCTACAGGGTTGCTTAGAAATGGAGAGAGATGGTTCAAAAACAGAGAATTCCACAATGAATCCTGGAAGCAAATTCTAAAATCACCAGGTATGGATGTCACTGTATTTAAGAAATGAATTCCAAGTTCTGCATTGAAAAATAAATGGAGAAACATACTACTTCTTCTGCAAAAATTTATTACATGTGAGGGTAGATATGGTACATTTTATGTCTACCACATTAGACTGATAATGCATTTTCTGGGGGAAGACTTAAACCTACCATATTTCTTACTTCAAAGTTTGAAGAAGATGGCTTCCTGTGTTCAAAGAAGGGTTCAATTTTTAGAGACAACTTTATATCATCATGGTTTGGTCAAAATTTTGATTGAACACCATCTAGCTAAAACAAATGATACATGGGACAATTTCTTGATAAGAAATCATTTTGAAGAGCCAAAAGAACCATCACCTGAGCCACAGCCTACAAGAAGAAGTAGAAAATGGAGAGCCTCAAAAGTTGAAATTGACAAAACAGTCCAAGAGAGCAGTGAGGAAATAATTTTAGAGAAGTTGACTCAAATCAAGAGGCAACTTAAGAAAGAGAAGGTAATCAAGAAATCTGCCACAAAGAAAGGAGAGGGATCTTCTCAGCCTAGAAGAAGCCACAGACTAAAGGGGAAACTGAAGAAAACACTAATCAAACAAACAAGGGTAATTAATATAGAAGATGAGGAAACATCCATTGAAGAAGATGTTGAAGAGGATTTTAATGAAGGAACCCCTGAAATTGACCCTGCTCAACAAGAAATTTATGATTATGTGGAAACTTTGGAGAGGAGAGCTTCAGAAAGTAGAGAGAGAACCCCCAGTCCTCCACTGTCTAAAATAGATATATTAAGAAGGGATAGGTATGAGTTGGAATTACTTAATAGACACATCAAAAATGAGAATGAAATTCTCAAGGATCAAGTCAAGCTCAAAACTGATATGAACTCAACCTTATCCCTACATATAGACAAAGTGGAAAAGACCAATGAGAAGTTGAAGAAAAGGACAAGAAGCTAATCAGGGCACTCATCAACTTAAGGTTCAAACTTGTTATCAGAAAACCCAGAAGATCTTTAGCTTCTAGACAAAGGAGAAGGAGAGGATTAGATGTTCTTGCAGAAGCCTCTGAGTTCATAGGATAATTTGCATGAGGACATGCAAAGAGACAGCAGTGGGGGTATGTTGAGCCTCAAAATTGTGCTTTCTTTCATTCCATTGTACCTCATTTTCCTTTGTCCATTGCTATCCTAGACCCAATTGATCAATGAATTTAGTTAAAATTACTTTTAGAATGATTTACATGACTGACTTGCTAAGTTTTGTGATTTTTTCCATTGTAAAGCATTTTGACTGGAACTAGCTGCAGAATGCAGACATTCCGTAGCTAACCGGCAATTCTGCAGCTGTCTTCACGTTTGAGTATGTTCCAGGTGGCCTCTCAAGAAAAAATGCATATGGGCATATTCCACGTCATGTCTACATGGTTCGTTTCTCACCATGAAGGAAGAAACGAATTCTGGGTATGGTTTTGGAACGTGGGAACACATTTAGGAAGGAAGACTTCTATTAGGACTGTCTCAGTCCAGATGTCTTTTCCCTCTTCACGCAACCTCTTCAAGAGTCCTAATGTGATTCCGATAAGGAAAGGCAGTGTTCCTGAATTGTTGCAAGTCTTGTTATGTGCATTTTCTATATAAACACTTGGGAAACCGAGAGCTATGTTAGATTTGATGTTAGATTTTATGCTAGATTTTTCTTAGATTCTGTGCTACATTTCTGAAGACGCAGAGTGCTATGTTCAAGTTATTTCATCTTTAATGAAGCAGACAATGTTGTTTTGAAAGCGTTGATTTAATTTGGAGTTGAATTCCGTCAGGTGGTAGAGGGCCCCTGCCTCTTGCACGGATTTATTTGCGTAAATTAGATAAGTATTCTAGTTGCCTTTACGTTTTTGAATTTGAATTAGTAGTTGTTTTAATTAGCTACTGTAGTTATACTCATTCTAACTCTTCCACAAGAAGAAGCTCTTCCAAAATATTATAATGATGAGTGGGGAATGGCTATAGTATTGTAGGATTAGAAGTTGAATTCGTAGTTGTTTTTAATTAGCTACTGTAGTTATACTCATTCTAACTCTTCCACAAGAAGAAGCTCTTCCAAAAGATTATAATGATGAATGGGAAATGGCTATAGTATTGTAGGATTTAATTGTAATTTTTGTTGTTCACTATCCCAGTTACACTTGTTCTAATCACTCTTCCACAAGAAGAAACTCTTCCAATAAATTCTTAAGGAGTCCAAGACATGACCGTGATAATGAATGATTTAGTTGTGTGTTTGCACTAAGTACCATCTCTGTTCTTGCTCTTAAACGCTTGTCCAAAATATCATAATGATGAGTGGGATATGGATATGATATCTAGTTTTTCATTGCTTTCAGTCCTTTATGTTTGCATTTGCACTCAATTACACAGTCAGAATTGTTCTAACTCTTCCAAAAGAAGGAACTCTCCCAAAATATCAACAATGATGGACAAACAGACTGTATAATTTCATAGAATAATGCATGATAGTATAGTTAGGATACTCCGGAGTTTAATTGCACTTAACTCATGTTCAGTTACTTTGTTTTGAGTTTGATGATGACTTGTAGTTTAACACTGTTTTAGGCTAGTGACATTTTAGGTTTGGTTGTAGCTCAATTCATTGCATTTGCACTCCATATTCAGTTGTCATTCACTGTATACTAGATTACTTCAGTTGTTAAACTTAACAAAACAACCTTCATTATTCACAAACCTCTTCTTGTTCTAAAATCTATAATTGCTTCATAACTACATGAACAGAAGACAATATCATTTTAAGGCCTGAAGTACCTCTGCAATTTCCTTATCACTTCATAAACAGAGCCCTCCCTCAAAAGACTACTTTGAAAGAAATCAATAACTCTTGAGTAAGGCCTTGTGACATTCAATTGAATTGCAGAATAGAGTTAGGAATTAGTTCTAGAATAGAAGATCTTATGATGATATCAATGTTTTATTCCAAACATACTTCAACAAATCTCTAACTAAGGATAGAATGCTGCATCATTATAAATTAGTTGTTTAAACAGTTTAGTTAGGAATATTTGCATGTTTAGTTGATCAGTTCTCAAGTTGAGTTTATGTTTTTAATCATTTCCTTAGAAGTCATTATCAAGCTCTGTTTTTTTCTTAGTCATAGTTTAGATTTGATTCTACCTCAGTGTTTGCAATTGCATTTGTATCAGTCATTTGTCATCAATCAATTAGGTCTCACTCTGTTTTAATCATTAGCTTCCTTCCATTAGCTTTCTAGGCATTTTCCTTCTAAACATAAAACCACCAAAAAAACCAAAAACATTATAAATCATCACAAAAGACCAAAAACATCACAAAACACTACACACAACGCATTAGGAAACAAGCGCCTAGGTACATACATTACACTTCACTTCAGCAGTTTACCAACCCTGGTTGACAATTAAATGAGCTCAGTTTAGGAGACTAGATTGAGACCAAACACCTTTCTAAATGAATGAAAGGGGTTTAGATACTACTTAATATTACAAAAATAGAAGACTTGTAAAATAATTTTTCTAATATTACTCTAAACGATATAACTATAAACTAGAAAACTAAAATGCATAATTTATAATAGTCTATGATTGTTTCTGAGATTCATTGTCTAGTTGGTCGTTGAGCTGGCATGCCTTGATCATGTATTCGAGCCCAGGGGGATAAATTGGCTATATTCTCATATGGCCCATGAATACTACATCATTGAGTGTCAAAAGAAGATGAGCTATTGCATTGGAGAGGCACCCAAATATTATCAATTAGTTATGAGCCTTTATCAACAAGTACGAGTAAATCTCCATGTTTAATCTTGTTAGATTTTCAATGTCAAGAGATTTTATATTTGATGTCTCTTGCCGTGATTTTTTTGAGAAATTGATTTCTGGAAAAGTTTCTTTTCATGCTTCATGAATCAAATTGGCTTGTAGAAGAGAATATTTTACATATTTGGAGATGATGGAGGATATATTCTTAGCTCCGATAATAGCTAATTCAACACTTTTAATTTTAATATCCCAATCTTGAAATATTATATCTTTGATTGATTCTTCTAGACATGTAATATCATAAGCTCTACCATGTGTAGAATCTTGCCAATCAATGTATTTTTACACTTTTTCATTGATATCTTCATAATAAGTTCTCAGATTAGAAATCTGAGTAACTAATTGGTCACCGGTCTTGACTTGCTCTCGAATTTGAATGTACTTCTGATAGAAAACTGCTTGCTGAGTTTCTATTAATGCTTCCAACTCAATTTCTTCCTTCTTTACTTCATTGGTTTCGGGCTTCTCTTGGAGCTTTTCAATCTTCTGCTGCATTTGATGAATTACTTTCTCTTTTTCTTTAATTTAATTTTCCAGTTTAAGTTTGATACCTTCAAACTATTGTTGCAAATCATTAATGTTTGTCTGAAGCTCTTGCTTGAAAATTTTTCTTTTCATCACAAAAAACTTGCTCCATATGATCAATTTTCTAATCCTTTTCTAAAATCAATGATTCAACCTTGATTGCCTTGTCAATTGTTGTATTTTCATAAGCACCTACAAATTGAGATAATCTATTAAGCTCTTTTCCTGGAGATGGTTGAGTTCCTTTCCAAAAGACTCGCATTAACATAGAATCTATAGGCAGTTCGAGAGATTCTTCTATCTTTCGTTTCTTCTTTGACCTGGTCACAATAGCTTTGTGCTTGGGATAAAAAACACATCTAGTGGCGGTATCCCTTCAATTTTCAAGACTATTTTAGTGGTCGGAAATGTTGGAATGATTTCTATATCTTGGGATGGTGTCTCCTCTAGTTTTCCCTCTGTATTATTGCTTCCTTGAATCTAACTCCGTTCAAGAATAACCTTCGAAACCTCTACATTGAATGAGGTTTCTCCAATTTTTTCTTGATTCTCGGAGTTATCTATATTAGTAGAGACATGCTGCATACTTGATTCTCCTATATGATTCATGGAACTTGAAGCACCTACCATAGGTATGGTTTCTAACTGAATGACATTTTGAATGGTAGGGGTATCAGTTCATGACAGTTATTTCTCAAATTCTTCCCAATTTTGGATGAATCTCTCCTCGTGTTGAACATTAACAATTTATTCTTCTTGAACTAGTATTGGTAATTGAGTAGTTGTAGCAATTACAATTTGTTCTGCCTTTGGATCTGGTCCGCGATACAAATAATTTGGTAAATGGGCATTTATATTTTCTCGATAAACTTTGAATCTTTCTAAATCCTCCGGACTCACAATTTCATGTGCTTTATGCTGAACTGTTGAAAATTCATGAATTGATTCAAACATATCATCAAATCTATCAGGCTTGCTTGAAAATGCTCTTAGCTTCACTACATTCATTATTTCTCTAGCAATACCATAGGGATCATAACTTCTATTAGGAAACATTGTAAAGTTAAAAGATTTTAATCCATCAATTTCAAGACAGGCATGCTTGAAATTGTCTAGGGCATACAAACCACATGAAAAAGAAAAAAATTGCCAAATGGTTTTCTTGGCATCTTTCAGGGTTTTGGTTAAACCATGGCCAATTGTTTAATAATCGATTTATTTGGCTAACAATTTATCTGGTATATACAAGGGTAGGACATGAGGATTAGAATAACTTCCAAAAATATGAGTGTGTGTAAAATTCTCTTCACCGAACCACCCACCTATAGACTTGAGACTCTTATTAGCTTCGGGAGTGACTCTAGTGATTTTTCTTTCGAAAATGACTTGGAAGACCGAGAAAAGTATATCATTGCATATTTTAAACATGTGAGAATGATATTTTGACTCCCATAAGAAATCTAACTGTACAAAAATAGGAGTTTCAGCTTCTCTAGTCCATTTCCATCCTAATGATGAAAATTCAGAGGAAAAACAGACTACGTCTAAGATATAAGAGCTCATATAAAAAGAAGAGACTGCATTGGGTGGGGAATTTATATTTTCTTTATAGGCCGTAATAAATATGATCAAATTATTGAAGAGAATGGTAGCCCAATCTAGAATATAAACATCAGAGGTTGCTTCCATCAAGAGTGTCTGATTTTCTTTAAATTTGGTCATATTTACAGATCCAAAGAGACGAGATATCATTGTAGCTCTTTGAGAGAATGGGATTTGAGAGAGAAGACTGAATACATACCGTTATCATCGTTTTTACGCCGGTTAGGATCATCTCTCCATTATTTAATTACAGTTGTAGGGTGATCCTTCTCACGCATGAACTCTTGAACGAACTAGGTGTCGTATCTCTTATGGGGTTCTCGTAGTTTATACATTTTCTTGAAATTTGATAGCCTAAGCGAACCAATGACAATTTTTCTTCGAGTAAAAAATTGTCTATCTCTTATATCCATGTTGTCCAACACCCATTTCACTGAGTCAGTGTATGGCAGCATTTTAGGATGAGCCGCAATTCTATGAAGAAAACAATTGTCTGTGTCTGTCCATGATTCAAAATCATTGGACACAGTATCATTGGCCACAACTTTTCTGTCGAGAATTACTTGCGGCTTCTCATTCTCGAATAGCTGATAGATCCCTTCCCAACTCATAGAACCAATTTTTGGGTTGCATGTAGTATATGATATTAGGGGAGTTATTTCTTCGTTTTCCTCTTTCTGTATGACTAGGAGTGATGGGGTGGAAGATTTCCTTCGCGCTTTAATCATCTTTAACATCCTTTTATGCCTGAGTGTTTGGACTTACCCTGTTGAAAGAAAAACTAGAGAGGATAAGCTAAAATAACTTCGAACGATATTGATTGTCGTGTCAACTTAACTCATGCATATGGGAGATCTATGACATTAATATTTTAAATAATTAAAAATCAATTACACACCTTGAGATCATAAAACATCGAAGTTAATATTTAATTCACAAGCATAGCTTCATGTGATAGTGATAGCTGTCAATATATCGGGGTGAACTGATCGACGATTTTGATCATTGGTGACTTGTGATGCTCAGAGAAATCTCTGAAACATGAAGTGCGATATTGCGATGTTAAATACAAGATGCAATATCGGCGTCCATCATATGACGGTTTATGAAATTGGTTTCTATCAGATGACAGCTTCACTATTTCACGTTTCATCATTTAGCAAGTTTGAATATTCACTATTTCACATTTTAGAAATGTTTTCCACCGCTTATGTTCTATTTTCGAGTTTAGGGTTATTTTTAGGTGTTTTATTTATTTTATAAAGCTTAATATAATAGTAAAACTTAACATTAAGTTTTATTTCTAAAACAAATATTAACCTAAAAAATTTTAAAGGGTCCCCCTTGTCCTTTCTAACCTATTTTACTTAGATAATGGGGAGTTTTTGTAATACTACAACAATTGGCGATACACTGGATGAATCAAGAATATCTAATAAATCTTAATACTTAAGGACAATATTCTAGGAAATTCAAATAAATAACTGAAATATGAATTTGATATATGTAAATTCAAACCTAAATACTTGATTTTACTTGAAAATTTTTCCTCTTTCTTTTGTGAATGAAATTTCTCTTTAAATGAATCAAATCTTAAAAAGTTGAAAAGATAAGTAAGAATTTCATCAAATCTTAGCTTATTTGATAAACTTATTAGTCACTAGTAGAGCCACTGCTGCCAACAGTAGTTTATAGCCTTGGTAGGGTTACTATTTAACCAAAAATGAACCAGTATCCTATCCATAATATAATAGATATCTTCAAAGGTAATATAATTTCTCTTTTCTTTGTAGATTTTCTTTTACCACAGTAAAATCATTATCCTAGTTTAGAGGCCATAAGTGATAATCTCATTCATTGGTTATAATAAATTTTAACAAGTTGACTCGTGATGAGATCCCTTGTCTCAAGGTTTTTACACCATGAGCCATTATCTTGGTTTGGTAGCCAACTAATAATGTCAAGTTTATTAGTTTAATATGACCATGATGAGTCGACTCGTTATGAGATCTCTCAAATTAAAGTTTATATTTTTGAATTACACTTTTAAATATAAATCTAATATAAAAATGAATGGGGATGTTGTCATTTTTCTCTTTATGAGCTCTTGGATGACCATTTGAGTAAAAGATGCTATTACTTCAATCAAAATTTTCTACTTTGTAAAAGTAACCTTTCGAACATGATCCATGTCAAAATAATTTTTCAAATCACATCAGTTAGAAGTATTCTTCTTTCTAATCGGTTATTTAAATCAAAATTTTCCAAAGAAATAGAGAATTCAATTTATGATTTATTTCCTTTATTTTATATCTCTAAAGATTAATATTTCCATGTTCAAGAAAATAGAAAAGTGTTTCACCTTTTGCATAATATTGCAATAACTTGGTTTATTTTAAATCAAATCTATCTATATATTTATACAAAAGAACAATTGTTCTTTTAAGAAAAATATTTTTTAAGGACAAGTCCATTAACAAGAATAATTTCCTTCGTCCCTTGTAAATATTGTAACATAAAGGTTGATGGACCAATTTTTTCCAATTATTTGAAAAGGGCCAAGCCAAAGTTTTTGGAATTTTGCCTGTTTTCCTTTATACTCATGAGCTTTATCCCATTTCAATACCAAATATCCAATCTCAAATTGTTTATTTTTTACTGTATTTGAATCAAACTAAGTCTTTATCAACTATTGATGATGACTGTGTATCATTTTTTCTTTCTCTCTTTCTTATTCCTTTTTAATTACTTCAGACATTCTTAATTATAATGAAGAGAAAGGTTTCTCATTAATTAATTGAACTAGGGTTGTTGATGGGATAGCTATATTCAAAGGTAAAACTACCTCCTTTCCATATACCAATAAAAAACAAGAAGTTCCTATTGATGTTTTTCTAGTTATCCTAGTTGCCCATAACACAAAGGTTAAGTATTTGTGCAAGTTTTTATGATTTTGATCAATAGTTCGCTTGATTATCCTTATGATGTTTTTTTTTCAATTCTGCTAGACCATTTCCTTGAGGATAATAATTTGCGGAATATTTCAATTTGAAGCCTCCTTTCAAACAAAATTTAGTCATAGCATTACCCGAAAAATAAGAAGCATTGTCAAATACCAGAGCGTTAGGAACATCAAACCATGTAATGATGAATTGACCAATAAACTCAGTAATGTTTTGTGAATTGGTTGTGTTGAAAGGTGTTTCTTCTACCCACTTCATAAAATAATCTGTAGCAGTCAATATATATTTGTGATGTTTAGAAGAATGAGGAACGATCTCACCTATTATATCAAGTCACCATTGTTCGAAAGGTTGTTCCATATTCACTGGTTGAAGTGGAATTGAAGCTTTTCTTTGTCCCCTTGCTACGATTTTACAAATCTTACAATTTCTGAAATAACTATGTGCATATTTGAATAATGTTGGCCATTGATATCCTGCATGTAAAATTTTGTGTGTTGTGGTGTCTCCACCAAAGTGTCCACCTGCTTGTCTGTCATGGATTTCCTAAAGAACATTAGGTATTTCAGTTTTCTCAAAGCATATAAGTAAAACATAGTCATAATTTTTTCTGAATAACACATCATTAACCATTTGATACTGATTAGATTTCAATATTAATGCTCGTTTTATTTTAAAATCCAAATTTTGCGTAGCATAACCATTCTTTAAATAAAATATTAAATCAACGTATTGAGATTGAGGGTTAACGTTGAGTACCTCTATAAAATTTTCAATGCTAGTTGTTACCTCATCTGGTGATGTATCATTCATCCCTGTAATCAATCTACAAAATCCTTGACCTCGTACAATTTGAGCAAGTTTTATCTCTAAATCGTATTCTTGCATTATTGTTACCCACTTGGCCCTTTTTTCTCCTAGTTCTTTATGTATTAGTATTTTATTGACTAATGAGAAAGGAACAATTACCTTGACATTATTTTTTAAGAGAAATGGTCTAAAATATTTGATCACTTTATAAACTGCAAATGCCTGTTTTTTGGCTCCTAAATAATTTAATTCAAATCCTTGAAAATTAGAACTGAAAAAATAAATTGGGATTTCGAGCATATCATCGGGTTGAGTTAAGGCCGCTACATATGATATTTCTTAGGCAAAGGTATATAAAATGAAATCATTGGAAAAATTGGGAGTTGAAGGAGAAGGAGCATCAATGATGGCTTGTTTGATGATTTGAAAGGCTTCATTTTCTTATTCTCCCCATTTAAACAATGTATCCTTTCCAATCATTTTTTGTAATGGAAGAACTACTTGAGAAAAATATGGAATGAATCATTTGAAAATATTTATCTGTCCTAAAAAACATTGCATTGATTTCTTATTATGTGGTAGTGGGATTTATGAAATTGTTTTAATCATGTCCGGATCAATACACATTCCATTCCTTGAGACAATAAAACCTAGAAGTTTACCTTCGTTTAAAGAAAAAATTGACTTCTTTGGATTAAGAGAGATCCCAAATCTCCTGTGTCTTTCAAATATCTGCTTTAAGTCATACAAGTGATTGTTTCTATCTTTTGAATATATGGTTATATCATCAAGGTATACTACCACTGTTTTATTTATCAATCCTTTGAATGCAATATAAATCTTTCTTGAATCTATCTTTTAAATCATATAAATCTTCAAGCTTCACTACAGATTTTGGAAAAATATTTTTATGAGTTTGTTGCTTGATTTGATTATCATGTTCATCTTCATCCATAATTTGATCAGCATATGTTTTCTCGGAATTAAGAAAACTTAAAATGTCACTATCATCATTAAAAACACGCCAACTAGTAACATTATTTGGTATATATGGTCGGAAAATTAATTCAATAGAGAATATGTCAAGACTAAAATCTTTAGGCGGAATAAGGTTGGAGGAAACATTAGCCAAAAGGTCAGCGTTGGTCGTCTGTAATCTAGGAATAGGAGAGATATTGAATGCAATAAAATGAAATGTGAGGTCCTGTACCAATGATTGGTAATGTTTTAAGTGAATTGAGAGACAATGATTGGTATTTTGAATTTGTCTTACCACAATATTTGAATCTGCAAACACCTGAATATATTGTATATCAAGACTAATTAATTTTTTGAGTCCTTGAACCAATTCCTCGTATTCAGAAATATTGTTAGTGCATTCAAATTCTAGCCAACAAGCTAGCATGGTTTTTTTTCCATTTGGACTAATAAGTGCACATCCTGCTCCTACTCCATCATTGGATCTTGATCCGTCAAAATAAAGTTTCCAAAATGGAGATTGGACTATAGTTTATTTTTCAAAATTGAAGCATCTAATGGAATCATTCTGAGAAAAAAATTCAACTTGTGATTTAACAAATTTAACTAAAAAAGGTGAACTTTGCAATGATTGCCCAAAAATGTTATCCTTAAATTTCATATCTACAGAATAATTGCCCAAAATGTTATCCTTAAATTTTATGGGCTCATTTTCTTCTCCAAGATCCATGACTAAGTACTTCATATTTTTTCCGCAATCGACTCTGATTTGGTTTGGCTTTCCATTATATGGGAGCCACATATGAGACCAGTCTGTTGTGAAATATCTATGTAATGTTTCGGACCAATCTCGGCTAAGAACTAGACCGTAAAATTCAGGGAGGTCTACAATCAGTTTATTAATAATCTGAGCGAATTTTGGATTTGATGACAATCTAATACTTACTAAGTTGATCTCTCCTAAGACTTTAAATTTTGTTCTATCCAATTGAACTATACGAATTGATGAATTTCAGGGTGCGATATTTAATTTTTCACAAATTGAATATGGCATTATATTGGATGAAGCCCCTGAATCGATGAAATAGTTATGAAAATTTCTATTGTAGATTTTGAAAGTCAAAATAAAAGGAGGAGTATGAGAATTAGATCTATCACCAATCAAAATAGAGTCTGAAGCATTAACCTTGTTTGAATTATCAATCGGAGGTTTCCCTATTCCATTAGGAGCTTTAGTAACAACAATTAAAGGAAGAGGGGATGTTGTAACTGCATTCAACACTTTCATAAAAAATTTCTATTGTTTTTTTAATTTGATAACTTCATAAAGAGAAATATTGGCTTTAATCTTCTTCATATCCTCTATTATATTATACTCGATAGTATCAGATACTACCAAAGTTTTAGATTGAGGATTGGGTGTAGATTTAACTGGATGGGAGTCAATAGTAACCTGCTGAGATGGTTTGAATGGGGGTATCTTATTTATAGGTTTATCCTTAGCAATAGAAGTGGGGATTTTCTATTTTTTGTGTTGACTGAGTTGGTTCTATAGAATTCCTACTTCTAGTGCTAACAGGAATGTCTTCAGCTTTTGTCTCTTCATCAGAGAAAGGTAAAACAAAATCCCATAATCCATGTAATTCAACGATTTCTTCGTCTTGGGATTCATCAGCTGAAACTGTGTTTTCTTCTTCTTCTTTTTTCTTGATCAGATTCAACATTAGAAATAACATTGGGAGGTTGAGAAACAAAAGATTGATTTTTTCTAAATGATCTATAGGGTTTTCTGGTAGAGGTCTCGACAACCTTATTTTTTATTTCAACCATATAATTGGACATGGTTTTAAGAACTTTTTGCAATCCCTCAAGATCAAAAGGATCTTTAGGAGTTTTCTTCTTTGACTTATCTTTGAATGTTACCTTTTTAGATCTTTTTTCTTGAAGCTCAATTTTATATTCTAAAGAAACAATTCTTCTCTCAATGGACAAAACTTATTTCATGTTTTCTACAAGAGTGACTTTATTAGCTATATCTACAAAAATTGCTATATTATAAGGTAGAGAAGATATGTACCATTATATTTGTACATCCAATCCAGGTTTAGAGGTAGCTGGGATTTTCTTTAATAACTTGTTAAATCTGGAGTTGAAGTCTTTGATATTTTCACTTGTATTAGATTTTAAATTAGAAAGATCATTTATTAATGATGCAATTGTCCTATCATCACTAAATTTAGCAAGAAATGATTCTTGAAAAGTATTCAAATTTCCTATACAACCTGAAGGGAGGGGAAAATACCAGGATCCCACATATCCGGGGAAATTATATGGAAATAATCTAACTACAACATCTTCATGTTCAACGCCATTAAGATTCATGGCTAACATAAAATTGTTTAAATGTTCTTCAGTAGGAAGACCATCATCAGGATTATACTTTGGTAACGATTTTTCTGGATGAGCTAGGATAGGATGTAAATTTACCATTTGAACAACACCCAGATTAACCCATGGTATGTTGGCCATTTCTTGACTTGTTGTTTGTGAAGATGAGATAGTAGGCCTAGAAGCAGATGTGGATGGTGAAGAATTAACTACTGGACTAGTACTACTTATAGTGGCACTAATTGTTTGAGCATAAATGGGTTGATTATAAGAGAAGGTGGGAGTAAATAGAGATGAATATGATGTGATCTCATTCATACATGATTGAGATGCTGATGTGGTATTTTTTTTACGATGAGGTAAAATAGGAAACTCAAAAGGAGTTATCCCAAGTTTTTCACTTTGTGATTGCATTAACACACCAGTACCTCAAAACTTGGATGTAATAATTTCTTCAGAAATTTCTAGATTAGATGTCTTATCTGGAGATATAGATATTTGTTCTAACCTTTCATTCAAATACTGAACTTTGGGAGACTTAGGAATATGATCTGAAGAAGGTCTATGAGGTAATGTTTCAGGATATGTAAGAAATGGCTCTACAACTTTAGACTTATGACCTGGAGATAGTGAACGAGATCTAGAAGTTGTCGAAGCTTTAGAGGGAGATTGACTCTTACGTTGGCTTTTCGATTGAGATTCAACTTTATATGTCATACATAGTTGGATGCCCTCCTTCTAGCGCCAAAAATGTTAAAGGCTAGAAAGTGACTTCCTCAACATTAGGGATTCCACTTGGTCGGGACCTTAAAGAAACTCCTTTTTCGTCGAAAATGGTGGGTCTGACTGGGGATAGAGGGACCAGTTTCCCATATAAAAAGAGTTTATATAACAAGAGAAATGAAATCAACACTAACAGGGAGATTTATTGTAATGATAACATAAATTAAAACTAATCTAATTATTTCTCGGGATTGGGTTTTTATATATGATTAAGGCATAAGATTTCACAAGCATGAAATAATATAGATCATTGCATACTTACTGAATATAATCTCATTTAAGAAAATAAATCAGTTTAACTGATTTAATAGATGAAAAACATTAATTATATAAAAGATCTCAAAGTCTCACATCTAACAGCATATCGTTCAATACATTATATCAATAGTAATAAGAACATATATCACTTCAATGCTTTATTAGAATTAAACTAATAAAAAAAATAAGTTTGGTACAATCACAGAAACATAAAACAATTAATACATAGATAATAGTACCCACTGCATCATAGCTTTAGATTTGAAAAGATAGCTTCAAAGGTTCATATTTTCAATTAGATAACTTATGTTCAAACAGTAGTGTGATTTCCAAAAGCAATATTCTCAAAATTTTGGACCCGTTTCTAAATGCATGAGAGGTGTTTAAATACTACTTAATATTTCAAAAATAGAAGAATTGTAAAATAAGTCTTCTAATATTAATATAACCTAGGAAAATAAAATGCATAAGTTATAACAGTCTATGCATGTTTCCTAGATTCATTGTCTAGCTGGTCCTTGAGATGGCATGCTTTGATCATGTATTCGAGCTGGGGGGGATGAATTGGTTGCATTCTCATTTGACCCGTGAATACTGCATCATTGAGTATCGAAAGAATATGAGCTGCTGCATTGGAGAGGCACCTCAATATTATCAATTGGTTATGAGGCCTTATCAACAAGTATTAGTAAATCTCCATGTTTTATCTTGTCATATTTTCAATGTTAAGAGCTTTCCTATTTTATGTCTCTTGTTAGGATTGTTTTAGGAAACTGATTTCTACCAAAGTGTCTTTTGATACTTCATGAATCAAATTAACTTGTAGAATATAATATTTTATATATTTGGATATGCTAGAGATAGATTCTTAGCCCTAATAATAGCTAATTCAACACTCTTCATTTTAATATCCCAATCTCCAAATATTATATTTTTCATTGATTCTTCTAGATGGGGAAGATCAGAAGCTCTACCCCGTGCAATATCTTTCCAATTAATGTATTTTGACACTTTTTCATCAATATATTCATAATAATTTCTCAGATTATAAATCTGAGTAACTAATTGGTTACTGGTCTTGACTTGCTCTTGAATTTGAATGTACTTCTGATAGAAAACTGCTTGTTGAGTTGTCAGTAATGCTTCCAACTCAGTTCCTTCCTTATTTACTTGATTGATTTCAGGCTTCTCTTGGAGCATTTCAATCTTCTACTGCATTTGGTGAGTTACTTGATATTTTTCTTTAATTTCATTTTCGAGTTTGAGTTTGAGACCTTAAAACTATTGTTGCAGATAATTAATGTTTATCTGAAGCTCCTATTTGATTATTTTCTTTTCATCAGATAAAACTTGCTCCAAATGAGAAATTTTCTAGTCCTTTTCTAAAATAAATGATTCAACCTTGGCTACCTTATCAATTGTTGCATTTGCATAAGAACCTACAAATTGAGATAATACATTAAGCTCTTTTCCTAGAGATGATTGAGTTCCTTTCCAAAGGACTCGCATTAACGTATACTCTATAGGCAGTTCAGGAGATTCTTCTATCTTTCGTTTCTTCTTTGACCTAGTCATGACAACTTTGTGCTTCAAGCTATAAAACACATCTTGTGGCGGCATCTCTTCAATTTTCAAGACTATTTCCATGGTAGGAAATGACGGAATGATTTCCATATGTTGGGCTGGTGTCTCCTCTACTTTTTCCTCTGTATTATTTCTTCCTTGAGTCTGACTGTGTTCAATAATAATCTTTGAAACCTTTGCAGTGAATAAGGTTTCAATAATTTCTTCTTGATTATGGGAATTATCTATATTAGTAGAGACATGTTGCATACTTGATTCTCCTATATGATTCATGGAACTTCATGCACCTACCATAGGTATGGTTTTTAACTTAATGACATTTTGAATGGCAGGGGTATCAGTTTCTCACAGTTATTTCTCAAATTATTCCCATTTTTGGATGAATCTATCATCATGTTGAACATTAACAGTTTCTTCTTCTTGAACTAGTATTGGTACTTGAGTATTTGTAGCAATTATATTCTGTTCTACCTTCGGCTCTGGTCTGTGATACAAATAATATGGTAAATGATAATTACTCTTTTCTCGATATAATTTTAATATATATGAATCTTCTAGACTGAGAATTTCATGTGCTTTATGCTGAACTGTTGAAAATTCATGAATTGATTCAAACATATCATCAAATCTGTTAGGCTCACTTGAAAAATCTCTTAGCTTGAATGAATTCATTATGTCTCTAGAAATACCATAGGGATCATAACTTATATTAGGCAACACTGGAAAGTTAAAGGGTTTTAATCCATCAATTTAGAGACAGGCATGCTTGAAATTTTCTAGGGCATACGAACCACAGGAAAAAAGGAAAAATTTCCCAAACAATTTTCTTGGCATCTTTCAGGGGTTTGGTTAAACCATGGCTAACTGTTTAATAAGAGATTTCTTTGGCTAACAATTTATTTGGTATATATAAGGGTAGGACATGAGGATTGGCATAACTTCCAAAAATACACATCTATCTAAAAAAAATTTCACTGAATGACCTACCTATAGACTTGAGACTCTTATTGGCTTTGGGAGTGACTCAAGTGATTTTTCTTTTGAAAACAACATGGAATACCAGGAGAATTATATAATTTCCTATTTTAAACATGTGAGAATGATATTTTTACTCCCATACAAAATATTACTGTACAAAAATAGGGTTTTCGGATTCTCTAGTCCATTTCCATCCTAGTGATGAAAATTCAAAGGAAAAACAGATTGTGTCTAAGATATAAGAGCTCATATAAAAAGAAAAGACTGCATGGGGTGTGGCATTTCTATTTTCTCTATAGGCCGTAATAAATTTGATCAAATTATCATAGATAATGGTAGCCCAATCTAGAATATAGCCATTAGAGGTTGCTCCTATCAAGGGTGTCCAATTTTCTTAAAATTTGGTCGTATTTACAGATCCAAAGAGGCGACACATAATTCCTGCTATTTGAGAGAATGGGTGTTACACAGTAATTTGTCACCGTCCCTACCATTCCCCGTCCCGCACAATGGAGGACCCATTATGTGACCTGTGAACACTGTCATGCCTTGAAAACATCATCAATGCATCCCTCTGATTATGAGCTTTATTTCCCCTTGAGACATCTCCTTGCAAAATCCATGAAAAACAGCTCTTTTTGCATTGGCGCGGGTAGACAGTTCAGTGCTCGCGCCAATCAGGGAAATCCTGTAAAGAGGTCGCGCCACTTGGCGCTCTGTCATAGAGCAGCAATCGCGCCACCCATTTTAGGGACTGTTTTTAAATATGGATGGCGGAAGTTGAGTTCAAACAAACTCACAACCATTGCCTATCTTGAGTTGGGAGGTTTGGCTGCGGGAGTTCTATGGAAGGGAAGTAGTTTTGCCACCTTCTATGGAACCTTCCTTGTTGATAGGGCCAATCCCATAATAATAGGGATCCCAACTCCTTCCTTCCCCATCTATAAAAGCTTGCTCAGATCCATGGCAAGCTGGTCTTGAAGTGCTGAAGCTTTGCATCTCCCTATTCCCAAGTGCCTTTGTGCTGTAAAGAATCCCTTCTTTCCCTTAAGGCCCATTCAAGCGAGGAGACCATTGTTACGAGACTCTGGAGAGGTTTTCCCTTTCCTTGGCGAGCTTTGCGAGACGTGGACGACAGGAGACCCGTTCGAAGGAAGCTGCGACGTCAGAACTTGGTTGTAACTTCTATTCGTTTATTACTTAATAGATGACTATGATTATGGTTCCACTCCGTTTTCCATCATGTTAATGCGAGTAATATCTTTTATGACCGATGTTTAGTTACGTATGCTGGTTCCTATGCTTGTATCTGTTCGTTTCTTCTATGTGCAGGTGTTCATCCGCGAAGATCGTGGAAGGATTGTGATCTGCCAGGGCTGAAGGACGGGGACATCTCTTCTTCGGATCTAGCGTTGGAATCCAGGTAGGCTCTTATCCCAAGTCTTTCATTCGTAACTAGGAGCTTGCGTCATAGCATTGTTTGTTTGTTGCTAGACCCCTGCTGGGCTAGTAGGGATCGCCTCTGTCCGCAGAGGGGATTTACCTCCTCAACAAATTGGCGACTCCGCTGGGGATATTGCTTGTTGACCGTTTGATCGTGTGCCCTTAACTCGTTTTCAGCCCGTGTGTGGTTTTGAGTTTGATGGCAACTTTTTCAGAGTTCACCAACCAAGGAATCCCCTCAGAAGGGAATCCTGGTCATTTCCTCCTTTTGGAAATGTTGGTGCTCCTTACATACTTTGACGTTGTCCCTTCTACAGGTTATTTGTTGGGTTGCACGTTTGGTTGTTCTCAACATCAACCTCTTGTTGTCTAGAATGTCTCCTCTTGTTCAATCAGTTCCTCCACCGGAACAACATCATGTTGATTCCAAGGTGGACCTCTCCCCTTCTTCGCCTGTTTCTGCGTCCTCATCTTCTACTTTGCCTGGTGAAAGCCTGGATTCGAGTAACCAGGTGGCTAAGAAGAAGAAGAAGAAGACAAAGAAGAAGAAGTCCGATAAGCGAGAGGCTAAATGTACAGCTACTGTCCCTAAGGAATCTCCTCTTGATAGTCCTTCCAACCCTCCTCGGAAAGTCAAGTTCCCGTGCATGTTGTGCGCGGGAGACCATCTTCTTCGAGACTGCCCTGACATTCCCAAGGTGCTCGAAGTATGGTCCAACGGCCACCCACCGTTGTCTTTGAATTCCGGGAGTCAAGTTGGGGGCACGTCTTCAGCTGCTGTTGATAAGAATTCTAAGAAGCAGGGTAAGATCACCAATCCCTGTAAGTTGTGTGATGGGCACCATGCCATTCACCTTTGTCCTTATATGGATGAAGCCAGGCAAGTCTTGGACAACCTAGTCGATTCTACACCACGCCTTCCACCTGGTTATAATCGGCTTTCTGTGAGTCCTCTACCAGCCGATCCTATGGTTGGTCAAGAGTCATCCTTGGTCGATCCCACTCCCCCAGAAATTCAAATTCACGAATCCGGCCCTGACCAACCATTGGTCGTAGGATCAGTTGAACTAGCCCCGTCCACGGTGCACCAGGTCTTTTCTGTCAAGAGTGGATCTCACACCCCTCATGTCCTTCTGGTCTCTTCAGATTCTTCAGACTTGGAGAAAGATTCTCCTGTCCCTGTGCTTCAAGAAGCTCCTCCTCTGCCTCCCATGATGGAGGCTCTGGAGGATATTCCTCCCACCTTCGAGATGGAGGTCATGGAGGAGGCTTCTGCTTCCGTAACATCAGGGGAAGACCTTCGCTTGTCGATGGTAGCCCCTCCGAGTAGTTTGGTCGCTTCCTTTGACTGGAATCGATTTGCAGGATTTCGCCTTCCGTCTTATGTGCCTTTCGAGATCACAGTACAGGCTCTTGGTCTGGTTGTGCCCAATACCATTATAGACGAAGGTGTGTCTGTTAGTATTCTGTCTTCAACTACCTGGCAAGCTTTCGGTTCACCACCGCTTGCGCCTGTTACGCAGAATCTGTTGACATTCAATAGAAGGACGAGTCAACCGTTGGGGATCCTTCCAAGGTTACCGATTACTTTGGGAGGGAAAACCATCCATATGGATGTGATGGTCGTTCCAGGCCCCTTGGATTTCCATCTGTTGTTGGGGCGCGATTACACTTATGCCATGGGAGCACTTGTCTCCTCCCTCTTTCGCGTGATGTGCTTTCCACATGAAAGACGGATCGTGACCATTGATCAACTGTCGTTCTTTGGTCCTACTGTGGCAACTGGTCCGCCATCACCCCCTCCTGGTTTTTATCCACCTATTGTATCTGCCCCACCGCAGGTCAACTATGTGGCCACTTACCCTGTGCCTGTGCTCAGTGATGATGCCGTTGTGCATAATGTACTGGGGGCATTGGGTCCTGACTTCCAGGATGTTTCCCTTCCATCAGGAGTGGAACCCTTGGAAGCACCGCTTTCTTGTTCATTTTGATGTAAGTCGGTTAGAGCACGGTTTCCTCCCTGGGTCAAGCTCTCTAAAAAATGAAACCAGGATCTCGGAGCAGAGTTCCTTGTCTTGTGTCAAGCTCCTTAAACCATGAAACAAGGTGTCTTGAGGATAGTTCTTTTAATGTGTCAACCTCGTTAAAACAATGAAACACGTTCCTGTTCAATTCGAGTCTTTGGTTAGTTCTCGTAAAATCCCAGTCGAGTCTTTCTCTTGATCTCGTAATTTGAACCTTCACTCCATCTTCCTTTCATATGAACTGAAGCTTGGGGGGCATGTACCTCGAATTGAGTCACCATGCTGGGGGCATGCTTACTTTTTCAAGCATAGTTTGTTTCCGTTTCAAGCTTGTGCAAAAATGAAATCGGTTTCAAGCATCGTTTATCTTTGTTTCAAGCTTGTGCAAAAATGAAACCAACTTCAAGCAAAGTTTTCTGATTTCAAGCTTGTGTAAAAATGAAACCATGCCCATTTTACCTCTTGTGATTGCCATCTTATCAGCCTGTTTTTGCCAGATGAACCTTGGTTTTCTCACTCCACCGTCAATATCTGCTTGGCCGATCATATGCCTTCACTTGGTTGTTTTACCCATTCCTGAGGAACCGCTGCGATGAGTGGTCTTGTTAGCCAGCCTCTTGACTTTTATCATGTTTTGAGCAGTTCCACCATTACCGGAACCAGTTGCTACCCTTTATACCACTTGTTCCTCCAGGAGGAGTCATCTTTCAGCTCTTTTCTAACTCTCTAAATATGAAAAGATCGCCGAGGCCCTTGTCGTTTCGATCTCGTTAAAATGGACACGAATCGACATTCACCCGGTATAAGTTTAACCCTTTTTCGGGCCGGGATGGATTGATTACGAAAAAGAAATACCCTGGCCTATTGCGACTAGGAGGTTTTCCCGGATATTGTTTTCTACCTTTTCGGATCTGGGGAACTATTGACGAAAAGGGACCTGTGGAGTTTTCTTTTCTGCTGTCTTTTCAAACTCTCTAAACATGAAAAGACGCCGAGTTCTTCCTTTGTCAGACTCGTTAAACCATGATGACATCGGATCTAGTCGAAATGACGTTCTCCGAGTTTCTCCTTCCTAGGACTCGTTAAATGCACTAGGATGGATTCGCCCGAAGGGCGGACTTATATCACAAGCATATGCTATCCCCTTCAAGCTTGTTATCAAAAATAATTGGGGTGCTCGCCAGAAATGGTGGGGGAAAAATGGAACCATCGTCGTTGTCGTCGGCAGTATGTCGCTCTTGAACATGGCACTTGTCTGCATTCGTGTCGGGTTGGGGACATCTCATCTTGTTGCTTCACTTTGCTTCCATGGGTTTGGGTAATCTCTTTTGACCTCTCATCTGTTCACTGCCTCGTCGCCATGACCTTTGATCTGTTGATGTCAAATACTGCCAAGTCCATTGCCGTGCCGTTTATATGTTCAAGAGAAGTTGGCCTCTGCAAATATCAACCTTCCTCTGTTTCTCATATGATCCTAATTCACAACAAACATTATGTTCCTCTGTCTCGTGTCGATGATGTGGGAATCATTATGGCCCACCTTCGATCAAGGTCACTTCCTGTCGACTTCAACTCATTATCCAGGAAGTTGGTCTAGAGACTCCTGATGGTACCTTGGAGCCTGCATGCCTCAATGGCGGGTTCGTCGCATTCGACGTGAGGTTTTCATCATTGGCCTCCGATCGAATGATTCTGCGGGTGTTCGACGTCAGCTCATTTATTCACTTTATTCACAGTAGTAGATTGTGATCTGTAGTACCTTGAGGACCATTGTCATTATTGGTGGATTTCTCTCGCGTACGTGCCCGGCTTTCATCATTGGCTGGTAATCGAGACGATGTTCTTCATGTTCGACATCAGCTCACACATTACACATGCCTAGAACTTGCTTGTTTTGGAGTCGAGATGGAGCTATGAAGACCTGGTTGTAATACGATGTAATCGAGCTGCCGATTGTGGATTATTGTCATTATGTACATGACTCACTGATTGGATGGCTGCGACCATACCTGAGTCTATTTATTTGATCCTCGCTGGATGGCTGCGCCCATACCCTGGATCCGGATTATAGTGTACTCTGTTTCGGATGGTTGCGCCCATACCGCATATACATCATGTACTTGAGATATTAGTTGTATTTTTCTACGTAGGTTTTCCGACAACAGGGCTTCAGTTGAACATGTTCTTGTAAAGCATTTCACCTCTCTCTCTCTCGGGCCTCATACTTTAGGGGGCATCTGTTACACAGTAATTTGTCACCGTCCCTACCATTCCCCGTCCCGCACAATGGAGGACCCATTTCGTGACCTGTGAACATTGTCATGCCTTGAAAACATCATCAATGCATCCCTATAAGCATGAGCTTTATTTTCCCTTGAGACATCTCCTTGCAAAAGTCATGAAAAACATCCCTTTTGGCATTCGCGCGGGTAAACAGTTTAGTGCTCGCGCCAATCGGAAATCTGGCGTAAAGAGGTCGCGCCACTTGGCGCTCTGTCATAGAGCGACAATCGCGCCACCCATTTTAGAGTTTGTTTTAAATATGGATGGCGGAAGTTGAGTTCAAACAAACTCACAATAGTTGCCTATCTTGAGTTGGGAGGTTTGGCTACGGGAGTTCTATGGAAGGGAAGTGGTTTTGCCACCTTCTATGGAACCTTCCTTGTTGATAGGGCCAATCCATAATAATGAGGATCCCAACTCCCTCCTTCCCCATCTATAAAAGCCTGCTGAGATCCATGGCAAGCTAGTCTTGAAGTGCTGAAGCTTTGCATCTCCCTATTCCCAAGTGCCTTTGTGCTGTAAAGAATCCCTTCTTTCCCTTAAGGCCCATTCAAGCGAGGAGACCATTGTTACGAGACTTTGGAGAGGTTTCCCTTTCCTTGGCGAGCTTTGCGAGACGTGGACGACCGGAGACCCGTTCGAAGGAAGCTGCGACGTCAGAACTTGGTTGTAACTTCTATTCGTTTATCATTTTAATAGATGACTGTGATTATGGTTCCACTCCTTTTTCCATCATGTTAATGCGAGTAATATCTTTTCTGACCGATGTTTAGTTACGTATGCTGGTTCCTATGCTTGTATCTGTTCGTTTCTTCTGTGTGCAGGTGTTCATCCGCGGAGATCGCGAAAGGCCTGTGCATGGGGTGTGGCATTTCTATTTTCTATATAGGCCGTAATAAATATGATCAAATTATCAGAAAGAATTGTAGCCCAATATAAAATATAGACATCAGAGGCTGCTTCTATCAAGGGTGTCCAATTTTCTTTAAATTTGGTTGTATTTACAAATCCAAAGGGACGTAACATCATTGGAGCTATTTGAGAGAATCGGATTTTGGGAGAGACGACTGAATAAATACCCTTATCATCACGCTTATGTCGGTTAGGATAATTTCTCCATTCTTTAATTATAGTCACAGGATGGTCATTCTCACGCATGAATTCTTGAACGAATTGGGCATCGTATCTCTTCTAGGGATCTAGTAGTTTATACATTTTCTTCAAATCTGACAGCCTGAGAGAAGCATTGAAAGTTCTGCTTCGAGTAACAAATTTTCTATCTCTGATGTCCACGTTTTCCAACACCCATTTCACTAAGTCTGTGTATGACATCATTCTAGGATGACGATCAATTATGTGAATAAAATAATTAACTTTGTTTGTCCACAATTTTCAATCATTGGAAAAAGTATCGTGGACCAGAGCTTTTCTGTCGAGAATTACTTATAGCTTCTCGTTCTCAAACAACTGATCTATCCATTCCCAGGTCATAGAACCCGTTTCTAGGTTGCATGTAGTATCTGAGATTAGGGGATCCATTTCACCATTTTCCTCTTGCTATATGATTGAGAGTGATGGGTTGGTGGATGCCCTTCACGCTTTAACCAACCTTGACATCCTGTCATGCCTACATGTTTGGACTTACCCTGTTGAAAAGAAAACCAGGGAAGATAATTAAAATCACTTTGAACTATATTAACTATCCTGTCAACTTAACTCATGCATATGGAAGATCTATGGTATTACTATTTGAAATAATTAAAAATCAATTACACACCTCGAGATCATAAAACACCTGAATTAACATTTAATTGACAAGAGTAGGTTTGTGTGATTGTGACAGATGTCATTAAATCATGATTGGTTGATCATCGATTTTTATCATTGGCAACTTATGACGCTCAGAGAAATCTTCAAAATGCGAAGTGCGACATTGCAATTTCTTAAGATGGGATGCGATGTCGGCATCCATCAGATGGCAGTTTGCGATGTTGGTGTTTGTCAAGTGATGGCTTCGCTATTTAACATTTTGAAATTTCATAAGTGCTTTTTCACTACTTTGCATTTCATCAATATGCTATTTCGGATATTCGTTCTTTCGTGATTTCGTTGATATTTTTCCCTGCTTATGTGCCTTTTTGGTTTGAGTGTTCTTTTTAGGTTTTTTCTTTATTTTATAAAGCTTACCCAATAGAAAAACTAACATTAAGTTTCATTTCTAAAACAAATATTATCCTAAAAAAATTAAAGGGTCCCCATTATCCTTTCTAACCTATTTGACTTAGATAATGGGCAGTTGTTGTAATACTAAAACACTCCCTCATATTTCTTTTTTTCCCACATGGGATACCATCCACATTTGCGAGGTTGATCTTGCAAATATTCAACCATATCGTGCCCTAACTCCTTATACGCCAACCTCATTGGGGATGTTGGGGTTCCCATATTTTGGCCAGATTGGCAAGACCAAAAGATGAGATAACATTAGAACTGCTTTGGGGTCCTAGGATCTAGCCATCCTGGACCCGGAGAGGGATCTATCCAATAAAACAAAGAATGATATATCTTTGAAAGATCAAAATGAGATGTTACGCTAGTTATGAAGCACAAACGGGGGTTTGAAATGATTTGGTTGGTGGGTTTCTGGGTTGGTCATGAGATCATAGATTGAGAAAACAATGAGAGAAAAGGAACAAAGCAACAGGATGTTTTCAGCAAAAATGATAGGTCAAGAGAGTGCCATCCATTGGGCTATGGAGTCATGAAAGGAGATTACATGCAACAACTATCCAAGGCTTTCAGAGGGAATTCATCTACACTAAAGGATATTTTTAGATAGATGATGGAAAGGAACATTAAGACAAGAAAGTGAGAGAAGGAAAGAAACCCAATTTCTATCTATAGATCAGGCCAAATGTCATTTAACTCCAGACCTACTTGGACATACTCGTAGGCAAATATCAAGGAGGGACAAAGGGGCAGCTTATAGATCGAACCAGAGGTCATTTAACTCCAGGTCAGCTTTAGCATGCTCCAAGGGAAACCAGAGAATGAGTTTAAATAAAGAGATCTTAGAAAGGCCAGATGGTTGGATAAAGATCCTAGTGGATAGGGCTAACTCTAATCCCCAGTGTTCCCAAATCTTCCAGCTTAAACCCAACGAGAACATCTAAGAATAGCTTCATTTAATTCATACATCAGAGAGCGGGCAATAACATCCACCACACTGGCTAAATCAACTGAAATGAACTCTTAGATCACACATCTAGCAAAAAACATTGAGGGCAAGGAGAGCAAAAACATAGGGTACCTAACAAGGGTAAATCCTATGTCATATTTCTGATGCAAGCCCAGAAGAAAATGAAACATTATGAAAATGTAATAAACAGAGTCAGGAAAACATCACCAATAGAGATAGACCAGGATCCTGTGAAATGTGCTTTGATTAATTGATGAAAAACCAGTCATATACACTAAGCTCAATGGCTATTACAATCCAAGCTTATCCTCCCAGCCTACTACTTAACAAATACTCTGCTAATCTCTCCCCAAATTTTTCTAACTGTCAAAACTAAATCCCTCTAACTACAACCAGCAGCAGCCGAACAACCACCTTTACAATATGTTCCTACGGATTTCTTATAGGAGAATGAATAATAGCAGGAGTAGATGAACATTAAATGGATCTCATTAAGACAGAGTGGCGGAAGTGTTCACACGCATACTTCTTAATGGCTCAGCAGCGCTGTGTGTACTCTGTAGGCTGTTCTGGGAGACTCTGTCAGGCCAAGATTGACCTCTGGTGTTTCGTGAAGTACCTCTCTAGTTGGTTGGAGCTTTGCGCCAGCCTTCTGGAATAAATGATGTGGATGAGAAAACTACAAGTCTCTCCATACCTCATAACTGCTGTCCAGACAGTCTTTAAGAAGCTCTGTCAGTATAATTAACCGTTTTAGCTCTCGAGGAGATATGAGGAATGCTGTAGGTGAATGTCTGTCCTGGAGAAATGCGTTCCACTGATACTAAAATGCAGATATGACCCTTTGCATGCTTAAGTCTTCAAACTACATCCTTTCCATTGAATGTGGGGTTAAACATTAATTACCTCAATAATAGGCATCAACCCCCTTTGAAACTCTTCTGCTGGTCTGCTGGAAAATGCTGAAATGGCCTCTCTGTGTTATCTGCATAATACAATGGACTTGTTACAAACCCGGGTAGTGGTGGAGAACTGTTCTGGAGGCGGAGGAATGGTGGTGGAGCAGTGGAGAAACAATAAAAAGTGGCGGAGGAATGATATCATAGCGTAAAGCCCAAAGATTTACATTTGGGTGAATTACGAAGGAAAATATGAAAAAACAATGAACAGAGTCGTTGGATGTGGGACCCCGTCATGGCAGAGGGTGATAGATCAGGACCATCAGATCTTATGTGAGATCGACAGTGGAGATGGCATCGGGGGAATCTAATTGCAATCACAAATCGTAATCGGGAGATGGAGCGGGGAGATAATCGCAACGCGGAGCAAATAACTGCGATGCGATCGGGCGGATCAGAGCAGCGGCACGATCAATCGCATCGCAAATATTTGCGACGCGATCAATCGCATCGCAAATATTTGTGATGGATGATCGGAACATTTAAAACGCAGCATGCGATTGCGATATTGCGATCGGGAGGGGTTGCGATACGATGATCGAAGGGATGGAGCAATCAAGGAGAGTCAAAATCATCACATCGCAAATATTTGCGATGCGATCAATTGCATCACAAATATTTGCGATGAGTGAGAAGCGTTGTGTGTACTCTGTAGGCTGTTCTGGGAGACTCTGTCAGGCCAAGATTAACCTCTGGTGTTTCATGAAGTACGTCTCTAGCTGTTTGGAGCTCTGCGCCAGCCTTCTGGAATAAATGATGTGGATGAGAAAACTACAAGTCTCTCCATACCTCATAACTGCTGTCCAGACAGTCTTTAAGAAGCTCTGTCAGTATAATTAACTGTTTCAGGACTCGAGGAGATATGAGGAATGCTGTAGGTGAATGTCCATCCTGGAGAAATGCGTTCTGCTGATACTAAAATGCAGATATGACCCTTTGCATGCTCAAGCCTTCAAACTACGTCCTTTCCTTTGAATGTTGGGTTAAACATTAATTACCTCAATAATAGGCATCAACCCCCTTTGAAACTCTTCTGCTGGTCCGCTGGCAAATGCTGAAATGGCCACTCTGTGTTATCTTCATAATAGAATGGACTTGTTACAAACCCAGGCAGTGGTGGAGAACTGTTGCGGAGGCAGAGGAATGGTGGCAGAGCATTGGAGAAACAATGAAAAGTGGCGGAGGAATGATATCATAGCGTAAAGCCCAAATATTTACATTTAGGCGAATTACAAAGGAAAATATGAAAAAACAATTAACAGAGCCGTTGGATGTGGGACCCGGTCATGGCAGAGGGCGATAGATCAGGACCGTCGGATCTTATGTGAGATCGACGGTGGAGATGGGGTCGGGGCAATCTAATCGCAATCAGGAGATGGAGCGGGGAGATAATTGCAATGCGGAGCAAAGAACTGCGATGCAATCGAGTGGATTGGAGCCACGGTGCAATCAATCGCATCGCAAATATTTACGACACGATCAATCGCATCACAAATATTTGCGATGGATGATCGGAATATTTAAAACGTAGCATGCGATTTCGATATTGCGATCGGGCGGGGTTGCGATGTGATGATCGGAGGGATGGAGCAATCGGGGCGAGTCACGATCATCGCATCGAAAATATTTGCGATGAGTGATCGGAGTCAACAAAATAAAACATGCGATGGGGAACAGTTTGCGATTCTGATCTCAAAGTGGCGGGTTACATAATATAAAACTTGTAATAAAGTCTTATAACAATGAATGAAGGGGTATGTTCGGGGAAGCGGTTTACGGTGGGAACTTTATAATACAAATTTTTATTATAAAGTTCTACGGGTTATGGAGGGGAAGTGGTTGGGGGCTAGCGGAAAGGGGCTAGGCCCTACAAGGTTGGAATGTGGGTTTTAGCCCATTCTAATGTGATTTAAAGGTTAGGAATGGGAACGATAGAGGAATAAGGGGGAAAAAGGCCAACGAAGGGTAGGGGAAGGATATAAAGGGGATTTGGGAGGATTTGAAAGGTAAGTGGGGAATTTAGAAGGGAGAGGCAAGAGGATGAAAACAAAAGCTCAGGGGTAATGAAATAAGAGGGGAAATGAGGTCTTTGGGCATTTCTTCACAATAGAGAGGCCTCATAACGAGAATCAATAGAGGGAATTTAATCAAGGACAGAGGCACAAGGAGGCTTCAAGGATGATGTGTTTTCAGGGGAAATGCATTCCTTGAAGGCTCAACAGCATTTTAGCCCCCTATTTGCTTGTCAAAAAAATTTATAAGGGGCTAACGGAGGACATGCAAAGAAGGATCGAAAAAGAGGAGATGAATCTGATACCACTGACCCAAAATTATGTAGGAACACAATAAAATATAGAAATACACATAAATTCAGATATGTAGTAGAAATAACACTTCATTTCATTAATATCAAATAACTAAAAATGTTGACAAACGGATGGAAATAAAACAGATAGGAAGCTGATAGTTTATCTCTAAGAAGAGATGTGGTGGCTACAAGCCTCTCAACTATGTTAAAATGAGGTTCAAGGGAATAATTATTTGAAAACCATAAACATCCAAAACCCTAACCAGAGGAGATGAAATGAAAAGAGTTTGTGTGCCCCTTTGGGGTTAGTTGGGATGCCAACTTCCCAGGGTCATAACTTGGTCATATTATCTATGTTAGGCATGTACAGTATATCATCATAAATATATCTCTGAGTGCTAGATGTTTTCTTGTATGTCCTTGCCTATGGCCGAGGGCCTACTACATACCTAAAAAATATGCCATTATGGGGGTCAAAACAGCTTGAGATGTTCAAGACCTGAAAAACTACTAAAAATAGTAAATGCTGCTATAAAAAATGAAATTGATGACACTGATTGGAGGTCTAGGTGGAATATGTGGGTGGCCACCAATGTCCTCCTAGATCACTGGAATAACTACTTCTATACAAAATATAATAATAAAATATACACATCAATCACATAAGAACACTAGAATATTGTCCCCAAAATTTTTTGTTTATGAGAATGAATTTTTGAATACAACTAGTTCTTGACCTGCATACTAAAGTTCAGGTTTTCTACACACTCAGTTGCAGACTCTTCTCTAGGCATATGCGCACTCAGCTGCAGAGCCTCTCCTTCACTACCAAATTACAAATTACAAAACTCTTATCTAGATCACAACGATGATTCTATTCTTATTAGTTTATCCTATATATACTATTACATCATAGGATTATATTGTCAAGAATACCATGGTCCAAATACCATGGACTCCGTAACACAAACAACTATGTTCCCAAAACTATTGATCCCTTAAAAAATCATGCATTTTTAGAAAAAGGAGGGTCTTCGACACTGCGCTATACATTTACTTCCTTAAATTTCACTCTGTTGTGTGCTCCACTATGCACTCTGATCCACAAAATGTGGAGTCTTTGCGAAACTCTAGGCCAAGTTGGGTTGCGACCAACATGCCCCCAAGACTAACATGTGACTCGTCCCAAGTCACTAAGTTGATTTTCCTCTAATATGCACTACAATGTTGTTGTAGTTCTTGTTGATTTGTCAGAGAATGCATGTGATATGATTTTATTAACTACGCACTTCCTCCAACAGTGCTTATGTCATTGGTTCTGTAGCCTTCCCCATCACTGCCTCCTCTTTCTATCGCATCTCTTGAAGCTTCTCATCCACTACTTGAGAGAGTTTTAGCACCTCATCCTATCATGACTGAGTTCTCTCTATTAGATTTTTATCTTCCCTTCTCAGCTTCTCTATCTTCTTTTGGAGGGAATTTCCCTAATTGACCTTTGTGAGCTTCTGTGAGAATGCTATGGTTCTCATAGTTGCCCGAATATCCTCCAACATTTGTTTCTTCTGTTGAATATCCTCTTGTACCTTCTTCGCATTTGGATCTTCGTGAAATTAAATCCAAGTCCGTAATCTCTCATCCAAAAGCTTCCCACAATCTGCCACCATTGCGGAGATGCTGACCACAACAGCCTTTAGGTCGGCCACCCTCTACTCTTGCACTTCCTATGGTGTGGTTGGGTGTAGCTTCATTTTCAACTCATTAATATTCATCTCATATTCAAATTGTATGGCCATTATCTTATTTTTGTATCCTTTTACTCCGAGGCCGAGCTTCACGACCTTGTCCTCCACTGAATCTTCTTCTTGAATATCAATGTCCAGAACCTTGCGGCATGTGGCTTCGACCACCTCCTTCAGATTTTTTTTTGTTGTTGTACTGCCTGATCCTTCTCTTGCATCACCTGGTTGAGGTACTGCTTCAGTGAATCTCTCTCTCTCTCTCTACCTAAATGTTCAACTTTGAAGCGATTTTTTCTCGTTGCTTTAGCTCATCTATGATCTCCTGATGCAACTCATGTAATATCATAAGTGGCATTGTTGTGATGTTTCTTTTCACATACTTCGCTTTCAGGACTCATATTGTGTCCTTGTCACGTTGTATGTAAAATCTATGGAAGTCATCCTTAAACTTCATGACTAAGTTATATTTCTTTTATATTTTTCGTGACAGGCAAGGGTGTTGGTTCATAAACATGTGTAAGTCCATATGATATATAACAAAAAACATTACATTGTCTTGTGTGTGCGATGGTATAGTGGTATACCAAAACAAGGAATACTACAGGGATTCACAAACATCCGAGGCTACTAGAGGGAACTACGAAAATTTTGACTCTTTCCATGTAAGCTTTGAAATTATTAGAAGTAGCCATGCATAATGAAACATAGTATCTTTTTCCTGAGCCTCGCAACTATTGTTTAGAAATTATTTTCATAAGTCTGTGGCCCTGTTGTACTAAACCACATTAGTGCATTGCGTAGATAATGCGACCACCAGTGCAAGGAATTCATTATCCCGACACTTCCTCATCATATTTCCAGCCAATATATGTGTTGTGAATTGAACTCCTTGGTCATTGATCGAGTTGATATCATAACCACGCTTCCCCTTTGTCTGTCCAAACTTGTTCTTCATGTTTTCTACTATGGCTCTGTCCTGATCTTTTCCAACAAACTCCTTTGTGGGATTTAACCCTTGATAAGCAAGTCTTGTGATTCTCCATATCAATACTGGGTCGATAGGGATCCTCTTCCCCATCCCTAGGCATCCATCGTGCATCAACACGAGTAGTTGTCTCACACAGGTTGTGATTCTTGGATTTCTGCCGATGTGCAACACATTTAACATGTTCAAGAAAGCTGACAGCGCTAACCCAACTGCCTACTGTTGCGGTTCTAACCTCGTCACACTACTTTTAGGTTCGTACGCTTGTTTTAATTATCTATCTGGTGTGAACCAATGATATTTATTTTTGTAATTGAAATCATTTTCTGTGAACTTCAGCTGTGGAATCTTCCCAAGGTCTTCTCCAATAGATTGCACTAACTCCGAAAGTAGAGGTTTGAAGGTGACATACTTTGCATCCTTCAAGTCTATCACTAGTTTCACATCTAGTTTCCTTGGTCAGATATATGGTGGGAGAGGCGATGGAAATGCTTCACCATCGATTTCCTTTTGCCTTTTCTCTACTTCTTCCTCTCTATCTATCACCTGATCAGGTTCTTGCTGAGGCTCAACAAGCTTCTTTTCATGTTTCTTATATTTTCTGTGTTCTTTGTTCATTTTCTTCCATAAGGATCTCCGTTGTGTGCATGATGATGTTAATGCGGGTGATGATGCTACTGCAGGCATCTCAGATGATGTTGAAGGTGTATCAGATGATGCTGTGGCTATTTCCATAATTTAGATAAATATGTTTTCGAATTAATCACATCATTAGGATTTAATCGACGTTTCGAGCCAACTAATGTATTTCATCCTCCTAAAAAGGTGAAAAATCCAACCGATCTTATTGAATAAATAGTGTGGATAAATCATTGCCCATAATTAGTCGTTTAAAACTAGCCATTGACAAACTAACTGTTAATGAATTTGTAAATTAAGAAATATTATAATAAAATGAAAAAATTATTATTGTATATCTTAATATAGTTAAAATATTTTTATAATGTTAAATATTTTTAATTATTTTATGAATATAATACATAGGAAATTATATAATATATTGTAAGATAATATAAAACACAGGATAATATATAAGAAATAATCAAGGGAATAAAGAGAAACAACATAAAATTATCAAAGACCAGGGATAAAAAACAAAAATAAGGGAAAATAAAACCCAAAAAATATATACCACACAAAGACCAAAAGAAAAAGAAAACCTAATGCAAGGGGGGGAAAATCACCTGGAGAGAGCTGGAGTCTAGCTCTTACTCAATTTCCAACCATCATCCCTGTTGAGATTCGTAGCATGCCTTTCAATATCAATGGCTTACCTAAGCTTCCTATGATGGAAATTGTCAACATTAGCAATGAGTTTGGAGCCTTCAATGCATACATGGTGACATGATTTCTCTACATTTTCTACAAGAGCCGATGCGCGAGATTGATAGTGCCTAATCTCTGCAACATGCTCCTAGATTCTTTGTTTAATGGATCGGTTTGTTTCACCAATATAAGGAGTTCCATAGGAACAAGGAACCATGTACACACCTTTCATGTCATATGGGTTGATAGGGTCCATGTACACACTTTGATATTTCTTTTGGATTATCTTTTAGCTTGTGGATATGTGCTTAAAAAATGTCCCATTTGAAGACATGTACAACAACGAAATTTTGTATTTTCATAATCAAGAGGTTGTTTCCATTGAAGGTTATTGTGGACCAACATGACGTGATCAGGTAAACCTTGGCTCAGGTTGACTTCAACACAAATTCTGGAAAATCTAAAAATGCCTTTGGAGGCTCAATTTGCATCAATCTTTAGAAATTTCCCCATGGAATTCCCATTTCTTTCTAATAATTTGTGATGCCAAAAATAATGTGGTAGAGTATGTATCTTGACCCATACAGGCATTTTGGATACCACCATGGTGGTAGCGTCAAATCTAGGAAAACAAAGTATCATGAAGAGCTAAGCATTGCCCCAAAACCATGGTCCCTCGTTTAATACATAATCCTTTTCTTTTATTGTATTAAAATTGAAAATAAAAAACCCTTTAGAAAAGAGATGAATATCGTAGTTTGGTGTACAAGTAGTGAAAATCCACTGATGAAAAGCCTCTCATTTTGGCCAAAAATCGTTAAATCTACATATAACTGCTTTGGTGCAGAAATCTGCGTAAAGCTCGTTTACCTCGTTCAACGTGACTATCAAATCTAGAACCTAGGAGTTTTTCTCCACGATATAAGGCCCAGGTATATTTGCGATATGTTATGGATTGTTTTGATTTGTAGATTTGGGATATGTGATGGAATTTTTTGATTCTCCACCTTCCCTTTGACATCATCCTTGAATGATGTGAGGCCTTTTGAGCTACAAGCGGAGCACCCTCCAAGAAGTCTTGTGAGGAGAGTGATGGTCATGTCGAGAATAATGCCATAGTCCTATAGCATGAGGAACTCATGGAGCAATTTCCCTGCATAAATCAGATTGTGTAGGCGTGTTGGTATGCCCATTTTTTTTAAATCTCATGCTCGAGGGCTTGTATCTGTGTCTTGATCTACATTTTCACAAAAATAGATTTCCCACTCATAGGTCTTATAAGTATTTGATTGAGGACTCCTACACGTGGATTTGGGTATTGTGCTTCACAATCTACCTTTTTGAAAAATATCGTTGATCTATCATTGTTCGTCTTTACACAGGCTTGATAGAGGTCCTCTACTTCTCGATCTACGTGACGATTTTTTTGGGACATGTCGCTATTATATCTTGTCTTATACTAGGTGGATATGTAACAATTGAATTTCCATAGTTGCGGCCAGAAATCATCAGGGTTTTGGTATGAGAATGAAAACAAAAAAAGTTGGAAAGGTTTCTTTGTTCACAAAAATTGAAAACTTTGAAGGCTGTGCTTAAAAGCATGAACCCTCTATGTAAACTCCCTGACATGAAACAAGATTGAAAACCATGAAGCTTATTATAAGACTATTGAAAATAAATTTTATGAAACAACTTTTAATTCATAAAAATCAACAAATTGTCATATTTACCACGAAAGGGTTACACGGGTGAGCTGAGAAGCTCTTAAAAATTCCATAATAACCTAGAAAGGGGTGATGGCTCTAGCCTGGTAGTTCTTGTTGCAAAAATCAACAATTAAAGTGCCAAAACAACAAGAAAAACCTCCATTGCTAGACCGCATGCAAAGCTACGATTATAGAGCTTCAGGGTGAAAATGACGTCGAGGTCAAAGGAGTTAGGGTAGTTACCATAACTACCAAAGACAAAAATATCCACCATTAGATTGCAAACATAAATCACGATCATCCCTTTGTAAGCAGTCACATGGTTGGGGGTGATGTGTTTACCTGAGAGGCTATCCATATAGGCCTAGATGTATGAATATCGTGACCCATAAGGCAATGCACTCACTATATCCTTGTAATTTCAAAAGGCATCCACAGTAGGCACATTAACAATAAGACCAAAAAGTAAACCATACAAAAATCATATCCCAAGGTTTTCCTTACCACGATTGCCACTCATGGTGATTGTTGCCAATGAAATTTTTATGGTTTGATACTTATTAGGTGGCTATCCACATAGCCATAGATGTATGCATATCATGACCCATAAGACAATGCACTCGCTATAACCTTGTAATTTCAAAAGGCATCCAAGGTAGGCACGTTAATGATAAGACCAAAAAGTAAACCATACAAAAATCATATCCCAAGGTTTGCCTTACCACGATTAGCACTCTTGGTGATTTTTGTCAATAAAATGTTTATGGTTCGATACTTATTATGTGTTATGAAATAGTAATTATGTGAATGTAAGTTAGAAATGCCCTTATATTTCTCCATTATATATGCAATGCAATGTAAGTTAGCAATGCCCATTAGTAGAGAGAATTTGGAGGAGAGGATGGAGTACGCGGGTGATTTTTCTGTTGACCTAGGTTTTCTTGCTTCCATCGCTGCCGCCGCTGGTCGGATCTCGTTGTTCTGGGGGTGCTGCCATCGAATCGATCACTGGGGGTTCTCTGTCGTCCCTCGTGGAGATGTCTCTGTGGGGTGTGGGTATCAGTTTATTCATTTGGGCAGCCTGGAGACGGTGGGGTGGTTTCTTGGGACCCCCTGCTACACTGACTGGCGGTCTGGGCGCTCGCTATGGGTATCGAACTTGCTAGATGGAACCCTTTCACTGTCTGTCCGAGAGCTTAGTGCTGGCGCGTGCTTTGTGGGGTTTCGTGGGTGCGTTGCCCTCCCGCTGGCATCCTTTTTAGTTGCAGGGGTACCAGAACTGGTTTGGCCGACACAGAGGCAAGGGATCCAGGATTGGCCAGCAGCCGATACCATTTTCATCGCTAAAGACCAAACACTGGTCTACACACCGACCTTGCATCTACCCAAGGGTTGTCAGCATACCCACAATATCAATCTTCAGGTAGGCTCTGTCCCATTCCAGATATTCATTAAGCTTCCCGTTGGAAATAGTATCATTTTATGGATTCAGCACACAGACTCGATTCTTTATCTGAAGGAAAAAATCCAGGCTGTTGCGGGGTACCCTTTCCATTTACAGTCATTAATTTTTGGGGGAAAAGCCTTGGATGATACCTACACTCTGAATGATTATGCCATAACTTCTGGGTCTTCTATTTGCCTAAACCTCAGACTGAGAGGTGGAATGATGGGCCAAAACAGAGCATTTGGTACCCCCATGGGTGCAAGTGCTTCCAAGACAGTAAACACAAAAGGTACATACAGAAATGTATTACACGGGGACAAAAACAAAACTGCAGCTCCTGCTGCCCCTGCAGAAAGCTCTCCCAAGCCATACATTGTGGAACTGCAGGACAATGTGCCTGAAATAAACATAGAAAGTCTAGATATTGATGAGCATAGAAATGCCTACGAATCCCAAGAAATAATAGGCAGATTTAACTGTTTCTGGCCCAAACCAATGGAGCTGTTCCATTGGATTTTCACAAACTGAACCATGGAATGCGAAATACACCTATGTTCCAAGGGGTTCTTCATTGTCAAATTTTCATCTACTGAGGTCAGGGATTCCATCCTTAGCCAGGGACCATGGTTCTGGGGCTCCACGGGACTCTTCATCACACCATGGTTTCCCCATTTTGACGCCAACACCATGGAGGTAACTAGAATGCCGGTCTGGGTTCGGCTCTACAACCTCCCGCTACATTTTTGGAATGAAAATGTACTTGGCTGCATTGGAAACACCCTTGGCAGATACATTAAAACAGACACTCAACGCCTAGAGGAGCGCATCTTCACCTTTGCACGAATATGTGTGGAGGTTGACTTGAGCAAAGGACTCCCAGAGTGTATTATGCTGAATAATAAACAAGAGAGATGGACTCAGCATCTAGACTATGAGAACACAGCTTTCAGATGCCGGATATGCAGGTGCACAGGGCACTTACAAAACTCATGCCCGGCAGCAAAAAGAGACAACAGAAAAAAGAAGAAACCAGGAAAAGCTGCTAAAGGTTGGAAATTCCCCTCTGAGGAGCCAGAACAACCGGACGAAGAATAGGAACCCTCACCACATGAGAATCAGCAAACAGATACCTCCTTGGGCACACAAGAACAGGAAATGCAAGATCCACTTGACACCACCACAAAGACTCAGCAGGATATGGTTCCGGGAGCACCAGACAGTGGGGGTTACAAAAGAACACATATTTCAGACACATCAGACTCTGATAAGGACAATGGAGCACAAGCGGAAGAAAATCAGCTTGTCCTTATCGAGACCACGCCAACACAAGGTGCTTGGCGCAAGGTTGAAAAGAAAAAAGGGAGAAAATCCTAATTATTTTTCTTTGCTTTATTATCTGCGGCAATCTGTACGTCTTTGGACGTTTATTAGCTCATGTAACATGTAATTTTGTTTACTCATAAATAAAATTACGAATTTTTTCTTTGTGAAAAAAATAAAAATAAAAATAAATATATATATATATATATATATATATATATATATATATATATATATATATATATATATATATATATATATATATATATATATATATATATATATGAAAAAAAAATATTATCAAATTTTTGAAGAGTATAAATATACCTTATACGGAAAGACCGGATTGAATGCAAGATGGACAAGATGACCTAACTAGCCAAATGCCAGACTGCACAAAGCACCACCAGAGACCAAGAATTCACCAATTTCCTTTGACATTTGTTTTTACTTACTCTATTTCATATGTCAAAATATTTATTTAAGACTCTCAAGCAACCATCTTCCTTGGCCTAGTCCCGCGCATTTTTCGTGATTATTTCCACATATCTATATATATATATATATATATATATATATATATATATATATATATATATATATATATATATATATATATATATATATTCCAAAAGAAATATAAAATATATATGAAAAATGGATTTGAACAGCTTTCACATTTAAATTATTCCCAATTTGCTTGGTTTGTATGTGTTTCTAGCCATTGGTTTAAATTTTCAGAGGGAATTTGAGACTTAATACCATTAGTGAAGACGCATTATTATGTTTTATTTAACAGTAAATCAAATTCTGAAATCATTATTCAATTACAATATCATAAACATAATTAAATATTAAACAAAATTAAAAAACATAATATTTGTTAATAAAAAAAATCGAACACTTGAAAGACATAATATTTTGTTAATAAAAATATGAATAAATAAATACGTAGTTAACATATAATCTCAACAGATGTTTTTGTTCAATTATCAACATATATATATATTTTTAATTGACCAAAAAGATAACAGTATAATCGTATTGTGAATCTACAAAATAACATATAAATATAAATTAAGAATTTTAAAAGCAGCATCTATGATGGATTAAAAAGAACCAGGGCAGCAATGTAATTATGAAGAAAGGCATTCAATGAATTCCACACTAAGCGAACCAATGCAACTACGATGCACGTGGTCTTTGGCCATAAAATGTCCCATGTTTTAATCCCTGTATGTACTTGTAGGGGAGGGCGAGATTAACTGGTCCCAAGTGAGGATGATGTCGAGGACTGTATACAGAGGCTCGGGCAGTAGTGGTTGGTGCTAGTGCCATGTGAACTTGGTTTAGTGCCCATCTGTTGTGGGGGAAGACGGCTGGAGCATCTGGTCCCAAAGGGGGATGATTATTATACATGGAGGTTTGGACAGGAGTTGTGACATGGGGATGAGGATGTCCAGGAATATACATGGAAGCACGGGCAGGGGTCGTGACATGGTGATGATTTAATCTAGGATTTCCAGGATTGTATATGGAGGCACTGGTAGGGGTGCTGACACGTGTAGATTTGGAGGGTGCTGGTGCCATGGTAGGAGTGGTGACACGTGTAGAATTGGTAGGTGCTGGTGCCATGGCGGAAGTGGTGACACTGGCAGGATTGGTGGGTGCTGGTGCCATGAGATCTTGATTACGCAACTGGGAGAAATAAGAATGGAGTTCTGTTCTTCTTTTCTCTTTTTGCTGAGCCAGAGCAACATAAAGAGGTCTGCCCATGACAACTTTCATATTCATTTCTGCTAGAGCTTGGGATGCTTCATTTGGAGATGAAAATGCTACAAATCCTGAACCTTTACTCTGTCCATCCAAATCTCTCATTATTTTACATGAACTGATAATACCATAAATAGAGAAAAGGTCTCTCAACTTATTATCATCAATACTGTGATCTAGAAATTTTAGATAAACATTTGTTCCGGATTGCTTCTTCAGTTCCAGATTTGTATATGGAGGCACTGGCAGGGAGAAGTATGTATTATGGTCACAATAGTTTAAAATTTAAATAAAATGATTATAACAAGACAAATTTGAGAAGGGAGAAGCTTTAGGAACTTTTATATTTTATTACATTGTTTAATTTTTAAATTTTTTTAAACAAGCAAATTAAGGCATGGTATATATTCTATATTTATGGAAGCACTTAGTACAGTCTTGTATATTTATTTGAATTAATAACAATGAATTTATAGAATGTCATTGATGTCTCTTTTCTCATATTGATTGATGTTGATTTTCTTTTTTATTGGAAATTTCAATGTAAATTTTTGCTTATGAATCACACTACTAGCTACATCTCTCATGGTTTTTATATGGATTTATATTTAAAGTAACACTATTAGCAATGAACCTCTCATATCCTCTCTTCCAATGAATCTAATATCATGCTAAAAAATTAGCACACATGAGACACAACAAGAAACTTGTTGAAAAGGCTTAAGCTATTTTCAATGCATCTTAATGACCATATGTTATGAATTTATATTTAATCAATTTGAGCATTCTAGATCACAATATCACTGACAATTCATTACTGGTGCATGACAACACCTCATCTAATACAATGTTTGCAACTCACGACAATTAAAGTATCTCACTTTATGATCGTCTACAAACTCAAAGTCTAAATAGGAAGCAACATTGGCCTTGTCTAATTGGTATTTATATTGTTTTTTCGTGTAATTGGAAGGTAACTTTTGTAATAATTTTTGGTATCTTTGTGTAATTTGAAGGGAATTGTTGTGCTATTGTGTAATTGCAAAAATATTTTAATCATTTTTGTGGACTTGAAAGGCCATTTTTTTCTTTATGTCTAATTTATGAGAACTTTTCCCCTTTAAACATAGGTAAGCTACATGATTTTGGTGAAACATAAATACTAGGAAAGTGCATGGATGCGACTTAAGAGTATGAATTGGGGATAAAAGATCTTGTCAACTACAAAGTTTCAATTATGTCACATGTGATACTAGGGAAGGACATCAAAGAAAAATGTTGGTAATTTCCCAGGTTAGTAACAAGTTGTTAAATGGTATCATTCCTTTCACATTGCACTTTTCAATCTATTAATATGAATATTTCGAACAATAAAATTATATGGGTATTTATTATTTTCCATAATGTTATGAGTCTCCAACTTCACTAATGATATTTTTCAAAGAGCCAGTGATGTGTTTATCATGCCCATATCCATGTGTTTAGAGGGTTGTCCATGAATCATCTTTGCACACCTTCAATTAGTGCCTCTCTAACTAGAAAAACAAGAGAAATACATCCTCCATTTTGAAGACATTTTTCGACTATTAGGGATTGAGAGTATGCAAACCTCCCAAAGGAGATGACATGATCTTCCACAAACCCTACAAAACATGGAATACCACTACCCAGAGAGGTTGATGAATCGTTTTGAATATAATGTTCTTAATAGGGAGACTAAAGGATGTTTTTCATATTTCATGGCCTAATGTGATCAATGTATAGGAAAATAGTGCATTAGAGTGCATTTACTATGCATAAGTACATTGGAAGCAGCTAGAGAAGATGTAGGAGTTTTTTCCCCTACTCATATTTTTAATTAATAAAATATTATGTCTTTCCCGTTTCAAAATTTAAGTTAGGATCAAATAAAAACTATTTTTTCATTAATGATTGTTCGTTGTAGAGGAAGGTTGTTTTTTTATTGTTTTCTTGCAAGGACATTTTAGGATTCTCGCCTCGTCAAATTTTATCTTCATCCCACCCCATCTACATGTTGGTACTTCGAGATATATCGAGAAATAAATATTTTGTTGCCACTTTTTTCGTTGGACCATGGGAAGTCATATTGCACATAGAAAATAAACAAGAATGGTAGAGGTAGACCCTAGGGAGGCATAGTGAGAATCAAAACTAAATTAGATGTATACAAGTCACCCTTATGTAAACTACCATTCCATATAAAAGTTCAATTTATGCCTTTATGAAGTTAACTCCATAGTCATATCCCATAAATGAACATGAATGATATGTCAAAGTATTAGTATGAGTATTGATACTTGTAACATAGATATTATTTTAGTCAACAAAATATTTATAAATCCATCACTTAAACTAATAATTCAATTGATTTAAAATTTTATAATCTACTGATTCAATTGATTTAAAAATTTATAATCTACTAACATTACAATCCTAGACATCCTAGATTAAATCATCCCCTCTTGGGATCAGTCGATCTCACCCTCCTCTCGAAGTATAGACGGGGACTAAACCAAGGGACATTTTATGGCCAAAGACCATGTGCATCGTAGTTTCATTGGTTAGCTCTAGTGTCGAATTAATTCAATTTCCTTCATCATAGTTACAATGCTTTTGTGCTGCTCTAATTTCTAGTTTCTGTTTCATCCATCATTGTTGCTGGTTTTAAAATTTACTATTTAAACGTGTTTATGGGATTTATAGTTAGATTTTTTATGTTATTTTATAGACCCAAAATAAGATTATATTGTTATCATTTTGTTCAATTATAAAAGGGATATATTGAGAATTTAACAAAAATATGGGTTGAGATTATATTTGAATATCTTAGACAATCGTATCTATTTATTCATATTTTTAATTAACAAAATATTTTTTCTTTCTAGTTTTGGAATTTTTTTTTAGTTATGTTTATGGGACTGCAATTGAATAATGATTTCAGAACTTAAATTAGCGTTAAATAAAAGCAGTTTTTTTATTAATGGTTGTTCAATTTATAGAAATGCATGTTTTTCATTTTTAGACACCTCCTTCTCTTCATTTATCAACTTCAGTCTTGCTTCACATGTTTACATGATTTTACAATGCATTAGTGAAATATTTTATTTTCTCAACTTTAGTCCTTCACTAGTTAGTTATTATGTTTATGTCACTGTAATTGAATAATGATTTCAGTCATTGATTTACCTCTAGGTAAAATAAGTTTTTGATTAATGGTTGTTTAATTTAGAGAAATTTAGTTCTTTTATACGTTGTAAGGCATTCCATTTGAGAAAGTGATGTATGAGCATCTACCTCGGGTTAGTAATTTACTAAATGAGTTAGTTTGTAAGTTAGGATTTAATTAATTAATGTATTTTCCTATGGTTTTTGGGAGAGAATTGGAATTATTGTAAATAGGAGAAGATTCAAGAGGATTATGGAAGCTTGAGAAGATCATGGATTATTTAAAGATAAGGGATTGAAAGAGAGATGTTAGAGATTAGATGAGAGATGTTAGGGGTTAGGAGAGATTTGGGAGTTAGTTTAGGGATCTAGAACTCAATAATTGGACTAGTTGCGACTCCATTTTAAGGAACTCAATCATTTCATTTGTCTGTTGTAGATGCCATGAAATATCAGCCGGAGTTGTTTTGCTGATTTGCACCATATCTTTAGCAATTGGGGGGTTCAAATTGTGAAGAATTTGTATCAACTAGATATATTGTGCCATGTGAACTCGCTCGCTTGAACTTACGCTCACTTGTCTTGAACTTGATTTGAACTTTGGTGAATTGAACGTGCTCGCTTGATGGTAATGACATGCTCACTTTCTTGTTGGTTGAGGAACACGTTTTCTTGTGTTGGGTCGCTTGATTGAGTTTATCACGCTCGCTTGATTGGTTTCTTGTATAGCATTCTTGCTTTCACTGGCTCGCTTGATTGAGTTTATCATGCTCGCTTGCTTCAGAATTTTCTTGATCTCTTGGTGAAACTTGTTTTGCTTTTTTCACACTCACTGGAACTCATGCTCGCTTTTTATAGATTTCAACTTGCTTGATTGGTGTTAGAGTTGAACTCGCTTGTTTCCTTTGATGGTTGCTGCAATAAAATTCACGTTGGCTCGCTTGATGTTTTGAACTTTGTACTCACTTGATGGAACATGCTTGAATGAATATTCATGCTCGCTTGATGATGATCGCTTTGCTTAAACGCTCGACTAAACTAGCTTTATTACTACATGCTCACTTGAATGAATACTCACGCTCATTTGCAGGAGATGTGAACTTGTTGTTTTTTTTCTTTAGAGTTAAAACTCATGGACTCACTTGATTCTTAAAAGAAGGGTGTCAAACACTGTCAAAAATGCACCCAAAAATGCTTACAATGATTTTAATGATTCACTTAAGACAATGAATTCACTTGTCTTAATTTGACTTACTGGAACAGAATTGATGCTCTTGAATTCTTATCAATTCAAATATAGGGTGTGAGTTTCAACCGAGAGTGCACCCTTACAATCCAACTCAGATTAAAAGTTCTTAAATTTATGTGCAAGACTAATGATGTAGATTTTTCTTTAAAATTCATTAGGTTGATTGTATTGAGTGAATTTTCTTGTTGAGGTTGAATTTTGATGTTGACAATATTTGATTATGTGTTTTAGTGGCACAAATGCATGTGTTGAGTTTAATTATCCTTCCTTGCAGCTACTTCGCTACAAGTGTTGTGCTTGCTTGCATTGAACTTTATGTGTGTGTTAAATGAGATCATTTATGTGTCAAAACTAAACACAACTCATAAGCAACATCATGAAGCCATAAAAACACTCGCCATCACAAACACACATGGTGTACCTAAGATCCCCTTATTCAATTTCGAGCGGATCTAGGACACACTCACCAAAATATGATATCTTTATTAAGTATTGAGTACATAATAAATCTCCACCTTCAAGTAATGAAAATGCCAAGCTCACAACCTGTGGAAGCAATTTGTCTTCAAAATCTAGATATTCATCGACTCAATCTCTCTCAAAGAAAAATGCTACCTGGAATCACAACAATGACTTTCCCTTATCACTCCAAATTTACAAAATATGCACCTTTTTACTCCAAAAATTCCAAAATATACCCCAAATTGCACCTTATTTCTCCATACATCCCATTAAATTATTAAAATAATTTAATGTACTTTATTATAAAATTAATTACAATCTTCACCCTTATAACTCCCAAAATATTTTATCCACTTCTCTCTCCTAATTCACTCACCACTAAGAAAATACCATGATTTTACTAAGTCTCTCTTTAAATAAAAAAATTATGAGTTCACTTTTCAAGACTTAATAAGAAAAACGGTGTCACTTAAAGTTTCTTTTCAACCTTTACAACCTACGTATGTAAAGTTATATTAACCATTCACTTTACATACTCCCCTTTTAAAGCACACGTTTAATTTTTTTTTTTTAGAAGTTACTTATGGCATCATAAAAGTGTTCAACGATATTGCAACTTTTGCACCCTCGTATTGTTGAAAATTCTACACGATATCACAAACGAGTTTAAATATGTTGTTCATGAGCTTTCTAGCACTGTGATTCATGTTCCATTTCGTACATCCTTGGATCCTCCACCAGATCCGCAGCAGTTCACACGCAAGTCAATAAGCCATGCTTGGCTCTGCAATCACACTCGATTTGGAGAACGATTTCTTATGCAGACTCGAAAATTGCTAGCAGCTTAAAAAAAAAAAAAACATGCATTGATATGCAACTCAAGACATGGGTTCGAATCCAGTGGCCAACGTCGGTTGCTACTTAGGAATTCACACAAGTACACTTTATTTAATATATTTACATTGAGCTTCAACGCAAACTTGAAAACGCATGATTAGAAATTTCGCCATCGTGAAGCAGTGTTCCTGCAAACAACTTTAATTTTTACACACGTCAATGGATTGAAAATTCATGCTCTTCACTCCACACGGCCACGGATTGCAAAATGATTCCATAAACACTACATTGGAACAAAACATATAATTTCTACACCGATGCTCCATTATCTCCATAGGTCACGTAGCCTCGCAGGCTTCACGATGTTGGTCACTCCACAAGAAGCTCTTCAACATCCACCCCACAAGAAGGTAATTTTTGGGTTCTGATACATTTCTATAAATAGGTGAGCTCTTGAAGCATAGAGGTAGAGGTAGAGGTAGAGGTAGAAGAGTGTGTGTGTGTGTGAGGAGAGGTCAAGCATGAAGCCAAGTTCTCTATAAATATTATATTTTATTGATTAATCATTTCAGTAATTGGGTGTACATTTATTTTCGTAGTATGTGTTTGTTTATTTTTTCAATTGCAGGCTTGTGGTCCTCTGCACCATTTTTTTGGTATCAAAGACCACAGTTCATCTACGCATTGTTGTGATTGCACAGTGGTAGTATTTTCTAGGCCCATTAAACATGCATACAACCAACAAAACTCTCTAAATATTTCTCCTAATAAAGTTATATATAGAGAGGAAAGATCAAAAGAAAAATCAAAATCTAGCAAAGAAAACTACTATTAGATTTTCAATCCATTTTCATGTGATACTAGAAAATTATTTTCATTTGAAAAAACCACATATTTGGAACCCATAGGTTCATTATCCACCTAAATCTCTCACAACTCAAATAAATGCCAATATCTTTGTGAAATTCACACAAAATTAACACACATAAAAACATACAGATTTATACCTTAAACACAGTCATGGTGGAAAAGGCTTCAGCCTCACGGCTTCCTCACATATTTTCTCATTATTAAAGGAATATAGTATTACAATTAAATAGATGAGGAGACTGTGTCTCAAGATAGTGTGTGCTATCTTGGACACCTTGGTTGAGATAATTTCTCAACCAAACAGACACCAATATAGGAGCTACCTAAACTAACTCCTATCTTAGAGGAACAACCTAATCTAAAGAGTTAGACATAAAATCCTAACTTTTAGTATTTAATTAATTAATTAATTAATTTTTATTTATTATTGTTTTATGAGAGAGTCTAACATTCCTCCCTTCAATGATAAATCCAAAATAAGAATGAGGAACCATCTTCCAAGTTCTCATGTCGATCCTCAAAAATATTGCCTGAAAAACCGCCAAAGATGGATGCTCAAAAAATGCAATTTGAAGAGATCATGAGTTAGCTGCATGTCTGATTCATCTCTAAATTTTGCTTGACAACTCCATCACGTGACAAGTTGCAAAAGGATCCATTTTTCCTTTGCGTGAAATCAACATCCTTTGTCCACTGACAAAATTTGTTCAACACCCACTGGCTGACGATGTCAAAAACAATTGGTTGTTGCTTTTGTTGTGTTGAAAACTTCTCACTTCTGCTTTGCTGTCGACTACCCACTAGAAAATTTGTTGATGCCCAATAGCTGTTGATGATGCCCACTGGCTACGGAAGCTGCCCATAGGCTACTTTTGGTAGTTTTGTCAAGACTTTTAGTCTGACAACCGATGTCAATTTAATTCCATTTTCCCCCTTGTGTCAGCTGAAAGGAGATATAGTTCTCTGGAAAGTATTCCTGAACTCCCCCCCTTCAGGTGTAGGAGTGTTGCACTGGTGTACTCCCCCGTTCAACTGCATGAGAGTACCATCTTATTTTCACTCTCGGCTGCACTATGTGTGATTGTATTCGGTTGTAGAACTGAGACAATATTTTGACTATGGATGAACATTCCCAAGGATCGATTCATTCATAATGTATCCTCAATCTAGCTGATTGTTGGTGGTTGTGACATTTCTCTGAGGAATGATTGGGCTTGCCACAATGGTGACGAGGATGGAGAAGAAAACACTGAACTTCCATATGACTGTTTCTTTGATAATGAGAACATGCCGGTTTGACTGCAACTTCGGGTTGCGTGCATTTTTGTTTGTCTGCAACTTTCTCAGAACTTGCTAAGGTGATTTGTTCAATAAATCTTGCACTAATGAACTTAATTGGCTTGGAATAATCTAGGATATGCAGGTTGGTGTCATTGTTGACATATCCTAAGCCTCGTCAATTTCTGTATTTTTTTTTTTCTTCCCATGGCTTGATGATTGGTTTGGAAGAAAGTTGAACTTGAAAAATTGTGACACTTGAAGTTGTTTGGATGAATGGATTAGAATCATCTGTATCTGTATGGTTCAAATACTTGGAAGCATCACTCTTCTCTTGCAACTCATTTCTCTATAGTTGCAACTCCATTTGAAGGAACTCAATCATTTCATTTGTCTGTTGTAGATGCCCTGAAAGATCAACAAGAGTTGTTTTGTTAATTTGCACCATATCTTTAGCATTTGGGAGGATCAAATTATGAATAATTTGTATGAACTAGATATATTGCGCCATGTGAACTCGCTCACTGGAACTCATGCTCACTTGTCTTGAACTTGATTTGAACTTTGGTGAATCGAATGTGCTTGCTTGATGGTAATGACACACTCACTTGCTTGTTTCTTGAGGAGCACGTTTGCTTGTGCTGGGTTGCTTGATTGAGTTTATCATGCTCGCTTGCTTGGTTTCTTGCATAGCATTCTTGCTTTCAATGGCTCGCTTGATTGAGTTTATCATGCTCGCTTGCTTCAGAATTTGCTTGATCTCTTGGTGAAACTTGTTTTTCTTTTTTCACACTCACTGGAACTCACGCTTGCTTGTTGTAGATTTCAACTTGCTTGAATGGTGTTAGAGTTGAACTCGCTTGTTTCCTTTGATGGTTGCTACAATAAACTTCACGTTGGTTCTCTTGATGTTTTGAACTTTGTACTGACTTGATGGAACTTGCTTGAATGAATATTCATGCTCGGTTGATGATGATCGCTTTGCATGAATGCTCGATTGAACTAGCTTTATTACTTCACGCTCACTTGAATGAATACTCACGCTCGTTTGCAGGAGATGTGAACTTGTTGTTTGTTTTCCTTAGAGTTAAACTCATGGACTAACTTGATTCTTAAAAGAAGGGTGTCGAACACTGTAGAAAATGCATCCAAAAATACCTAAAATGATTTTAATGATTCACTTAAGACAATGAATTCACTTTTCTTAATTTGACTTACTGGAAGAGAATTGATGCTCTTGACTTCTTATAAATTCAAAACAAGGGTGTCAGTTTCAACCGAGAGTGCACCCTTGTTAGGTCCCTATATCACTAGTATAGCCCCTTATTATTGTTAGTGTAAACCCCTTATTGTTATTATTGTACCCTTGTAACCCCCATTTTGTTATTATTGTGCCCTTAAATTATTATTGTTAGGTCGGCTAGGATTACATTGTGGCCCACTAGGATTACATTATGGCCCCATGGACTCCTATATATATAGAAAGGAGGTTTTGTAAATTGTATCATCCAAGAATTGTTCATTTATGTAATGTATTGGAGGTTTCCCCCTCGAAGTGGCTCATTTCTAAGGCGTTGACATCTCTTTTCTTCTCTTTTTGGAGCTGGTTACACAACATTTGGTATCAGAGCTTTGGATTCTAGGGTTTCGCTGCTCCAAACAGGTCATCGTGGCATTTTCGCTATAAATTTTTTTCTACGAAGTTTCAGAAGCTGAAATGTTTAGGGTGCGAAGAAAAAATCCTGAGGAAGCTTGTATAAAAATTTTAGAGTTTGGTTCGCAATAATTTCGGAGATATGATCTGTGGAAGTCAGGTATTTTTTCAGGCTCCTAAACAGGTCATCGTGGCATTTGCGCTATAAATTTTTTTCTACGAAGGTTCAGAATCTGAAATTCATATGGTGCGAAGCTGCAATCCTGAGGAAATTCATAAAAAAATTTCAGAGCTTGGTTCGCAATATTTTTGGAGATATGATCTGTGGAAGGTAGTGCTTTTTCAAGCTCCTGAATTTCATCTCAAAGAGGTGATCGTGGGAAAATTTCAATAAATCTCTCTCTGGAGATTGGATTAGAGTGCCGTCAAAAGTGGTCGCAAGTAAACATCCTGTAGTTTCTTGGCTATCAATTTCAGAGACAAAGGACAAAACAGTGACACGTGGAAAGTCGTACAAGTTCGCTCTACTGAACCAGTCCAGAATTAGGTCATTGTGGGAGATTGGACACAACTTTTTCTTGGAGAATCAAAATCGTGGTCAGACTCCGTGGCATTTGAAAGAAGTCAAGGCTTTGCCAGGCTGAATTTCAAATATCAAGATTTTCTGTACAAATTACGTAGATAATTCAGTTTCGCATCGATCTCCTAAAAAGTTACAAAAGGTGTGTATTTTTTTTTCCGAATTGCATAAGTTTTGTTTGAAGAATCAAGTTGAATTGATTCCAAGGCCATCTTGTAGAATAGATATCAATATTGGATTCTAAAATGGCCCCTAAAAAGAATTCAACACCCATTAAGCCCTTAGAAGGCTCTACTATGACTCATGAAGACGAAGAATGGCAACATGACATATCAAAATTACAAGAGCAAGTGCAACAAATTTCGCTCTCACAAAGAACAACAAAAAATGAAATGGAAGTTTTGAAGAAAGGCGTGGAAGTGAATATGGACAATAAGAAAGGCGTGGAAGTCAAGATGGATGACATGAAAGACAACATGGAAAACATGAAGAGGATCTAAAAGCATATACATAACTGGCTTGACATTGTTTAAAACCGCAAATGTTTCCTAATGGTGAAAAGATAGTAGATGAAACTCATGATGAGAACAAAATAAATGTTAATCATGATTTAATAAAATCTAATGTTGGCGGAAGAACCACCATATTCCAAAAATGGATATGAGTAAGTTTGATGGAAAGGATCTTGTAACATGGATACTACAGATGGAGCAATATTTTGATCTCCATAATGTGCAAAACACACAAAAGGTACGCATTGCAACTTTACATTTAGAACAAAATACATTTGTATGGTATCGATGGCTTTGCTCCCGTAAAAATTTTTTCACTTGGTCAATTTTTACGGAGGAAATGATAGCACATTATGAGGATACAAAGAGCAACACCTTCTTTAGCCAATTGATAAATCTCAAACAAAAGGGCTTAGTGGGGGAGCACATTGAGGACTTCCAAAAAATTGAATATAAGCGTAACTGATATTCCAGAGGAACACAGGATTGATCTCTTCATAGGTACTTTGAAGGATAACATCCAACATGAAGTTCGTGTTTTGGAACCCGATTCATTGGAGAAGGCATTCAGGTTGGCAAGAAAAGTTGAATGTAAAATTATGGCGACAAGGAAGCCTACCACTCAATTCTATAAAGAAGGAAGTGTTGCTACACCTAGATTTCCAAAACCTACAAGGTTGACACCACAACAATTGGAAGAAAAAAGAGCAAAAGGGCTTTGCTACAGTTGTGATAGCAAATACACTAAAGGTCACAAGTGTGCTGAGAAGAAATTATTTTACATAGATTGTGAAGAGGAAGAAGAAAATGAACAAGAAGAGGATATACACCAGGAACCAGCCCTAGAAGAGGAAGAAATGAATCCGACGATATCGTGTAATGCACTGGCAGGAATTACCACTCCTCAAACTCTCAAGATAGAAGGACATATCAAGAAGAAAAAGGTAATAGTGTTGATTGATTCAGGTAGCACCCATAATTTTATTCATTGTAAGGTAGCCAAGGAATTAAATTGTTTCCTATACCCAGCACCCGAATGTCAAGTGATGGTTGCAAATGGAGGAACTATAAATTGCTCTGGAAAATGCCATAATATCAAGCTAACCATGGGGGAATATGTATTGACTAGTCTAATGCTTGCCATTCCTATGGGAGGTGCTGATGTTGTACTAGGAGTACAATGGTTACAATCTTTGGGGACGGTAGCTTTTAATTTTCAAGAACTTTTCTTGAAATTTTTTTCAGAAGGAAACGAAGTCGAATTACGGGGTATTGCGGGGAAGCCAGGAAGGATAATAAGCTCTAATGTCATGACAAAGCTTCTAAAGAAAGAACAACGAGGCGTAATTGCACAATTATGCTCACTAGAAGTTCCAACATCAAAATCATCTATTTCTACAGATCTCCAACAAGTCATGGACAATCATTCCAAGGTGTTTGAAACTCCCAAAGGACTCCCACCTATTCGTGATCATGATCATGCTATTCATTTGATTCCAGGAAGTGTTCCTCCAAACATCAGGCCTTATAGATATCCTTACTTCCAAAAGAGCGAAACTGAACGTATGATTGCAGAAATGTTAGAGGCGGGTATAATTCAACCTAGTCAAAGTTCTTTCTCTGCTCCTGTAGTATTGGTACACAAGAAGGATGGATCATGGAGAATGTGTCCGTATTATAGGGAGCTCAATAAGCTCACCATTAAAGATAAATTTCCCATTCCTGTGATTGATGAATTATTGGATGAATTACATGGAGCAATTTATTTTACCAAGTTGGATCTTCATTCAGGATATCATCAAATTAGAATGAAGACTGAAGATATTCCAAAAACAACATTTCGAACTCATGAGGGTCATTATGAATTTTTGGTCATGCCTTTGGCCTTACCAATGCACCTTCTACATTTCAAGGGTTGATGAATTCCATTTTCAAACCCTTCCTTAGAAAATTTGTGCTAGTATTTTTTTGATGATATACTAATCTACAACAGTTCTTGGAAGGATCATGTTGAACATGTTGACAGGGTGCTCAAACTATTGTAGGAGAAACAATTATATGCAAAAACATCCAAATGTTTCTTTGGAGTACAAGAGGTGGAATATCCGGGTCATATTGTATCTCACGAGGGTGTTAAGGTAGACCCTAACAAAATTAAAGCCATTAAGGAATGGAAAGTCCCCACAACCATAAAGCAGTTGCGAGGATTTCTCAAGTTAATAGGGTATTATCGCAAGTTTGTTAAGAATTATGGGAGAATAGCAGCACCTCTAACAACATTATTGAAGAAAGATGCATTTTCATGGACTCCTCAAGCAACTAAGGCCTTTGAACGTCTTAAAGAGGCAATGTGCCTAGCACCGGTCTTAGCTACACCAGACTTCACAAAAACCTTTATTGTGGAATGTGATGCCTCAGGAAATGGAATTGGTGCAGTTTTAATGCAGGAAGGAAGACCCATTGCTTTTGAAAGTCGTCCAATCAAAGGAAAGTATTTACAGTAACCTATTTATGAGAAGGAAATGTTAGCAATACTGCATGCACTAAAGAAATGGAGAACTTACCTAATGGGAAGACACTTCAAGGTAAAAATGGATCATGATAGTCTTAAACACTTTTTGGAACAAAGACTATCTTCAGAAGAGCAGCAAAAATGGGTCACAAAGATGTTGGGTTATGACTTTGAAATAATCTACAAAAAAGGAAAGCTTAATGTTGTTGCAGATGCACTCTCAAGAAAGAATGAAGAGGTGGAAGCATTGCTTTGTGCCATTTCTAATATCCAACCAGATTGGATAACTGAAGCAAGAGATGAATGGAAGAAGGACAAAGATGTATGGACACTCATTCAAAAGTTGCAGCAAGATCCTAGTACATCTGATACATTTAGTTGGAAAAATGATTCCTTATGGTACAAAGATCGCTTATATCTTTGTAAGAATTCCCAACTAAAACAAAATATTCTTTTCGAATTGCACACTTCTCCTTTAGGAGGACACTCAGGATTTTTAAAAACTTACCACAGGGTGAAGAAAGAATTTTTTTGGGATGGCCTTAAATCTGATATTCAAAATTTTGTGGCGGAATGTTTGGTTTTCCAGTAGAATAAAGTGGAAACAATTAAGACCCTGTGACTTCTACAACCTTTATCCATTCCAAGTCAACGTTGGGAGGAGATTTCAATGGATTTTATCACAGGTTTACCTAAGTCTAAAGGAAAGAGTGTCATCATGGTGGTAGTTGATAGAATTACCAAGTATGCACACTTTTGTGCATTATCTCATCCATTTAAAGCAAGTACACTTGCTACTACATTTATGGACAGAATTCAAAAGCTACATGGAAGCCCAAGGGTTATTGTGAGCGACAGAGATCCCATTTTTACTGGAAATTTTTGGACGGAGTTATTTTCTTGTTTGGGTACTCAATTAGCTCATAGCTCATCTTATCATCCTCAATCTGATGGTCAAACCGAGATAGTAAATAAATGTTTGGAAGGATATCTTCGTTGTTTTGTATCTGATAAACAAACACAATGGGTCAAGTGGTTACCTCTTGCTGAATGGTGGTATAACACTTCCTTCCATACTGCCGCAAAAATGACCCCATTTATGGCACTTTATGGATATCATCCACCATCCATCACATCATCTTTAAGGGAAAATTCGAAGGTTCAAGCAGTGGAAGATCACATCGAGCATCCGCAAGAAGTTCTCCAACTCTTAAAGGATAACCTGAATTTGGCACAAAATCGAATGAAACAACAGGCAGATCAACATCGTAGCGAGAGAAGTTTTGATGTAGGAGATTGGGTATTTTTACGGATACAACCATACAAACAAATGTCCCTCAAGCAAGCAAATAAGGATAATAAATTATCGCCAAAGTACTATGGTCCTTACAAGGTGTTGCAAAAGATTGGTACTATGGCATACAAATTGGAGCTTCCTGCTTCTTCGCGAGTACATCCAGTTTCCCATGTTTCATGCTTAAAGAAGGTTATAGGTGAAGATCTTCCAGTTCAAACAGTATTGCCAGAACTTGATGGGGAAGGGAAAATCATATTGGAACCTGAAGCAGTCATGGAAAAAAGAACTCGACAACTACGGAATCGATCAATTTCAGAGTATCTCATCAAGTGGAAGAACTTACCCACCGAAGATTCTACATGGGAGGATGAGAATTTTATACAGAAGCACCCAGAGCTACTCAAGCATTGAGGACAACACTTTTTTGAAGGAGAGGGGCATGTTAGGTCCCTATATTACTAGTATAGTCCCTTATTGTTGTTAGTGTAACCCCCTTATTGTTATTATTGTACCCTCGTAACCCCCATTTTATTATTATTGTGCCCTTAAATTATTATTGTTAGGTCGGCTAGGATTACATTGTGGCCCACTAGGATTACATTATGGCCCCATGGACTCCTATATATAGAAAGGAGGTTTTGTAAATTGTATCATCTAAGAATTGTTCATTTATGTAATGTATTGGAGGTTGCCCCCTCGAAGTGGCTCATTTGTAAGGCGTTTACATCTCTTTTCTTCTATTTTTGGAGCTGGTTACACAACACCCTTACAATCCAACTCAGATTAAAATTTCTTAAATTTATGTGCAAGAGTAATGATGTAGAATTTGCTTTAAAACACATTAACTTGCTTGTATTGAGTGAATTTTCTTGTTGAGGTAGAATGTTGATGTTGACAATCTTTGATTATGTGTTTTAGTGGCACAAATGCATGTGTTGAGTTTAATTATCCTTCCTTGCAGCTACTTCGCTACAAGTGTTGAGCTTGCTTGCATTGAACTTTATGTGTGTGTTAAATGAGATCATTTATGTGTCAAAACTAAACACAAACCATAAGCAAAATCATGAAGCCATAAAAACACTCACCATAAAAAACACACATGGTGTACCTAAGATCCCCTTATTCAATTTTGGGCGGATCTAGGACACAATCACCAAAAAATGATATCTTTATTAGGTATTGAGTACATAAGAAATCTCCGCCTTCAAGTAATGAAAATGTGAAGCTCACAACCTGTGGAAGCAATTTGTCTTCAAAATCTAGATATTCACCGACTCAATCTCTCTCAAAGAAAAATGCTACTTGGAATCACAACAATGAATTTCCCTTATCACTCCAAATTTACAAAATATACACCTTATTACTCCAAAAATTACAAAATATACCCCAAATTGCACCTTATTTCTCCATACATCCCATTAAATTATTAAAATAATTTAATGTACTTTATTAAAAAATTAATTACAATCTTCACCCTTATAACTCCCAAAATATTTTATCCACTTCTCTCTCCTAATTCACTCACCACTAAGAAAATACCATGATTTTACTAAGTCTCTCTTTAAATAAAAAAATTATGAGTTCACTTTTGAAGACTTAATAAACAAAAATGTGTCACTTAAAGTTTCTTTTCAAACTTTACAACCTACGTATGTAAAGTTGTATTAACCATTCACCTTACATACTCCCCTTTTAAAGCACACCTTTAATTTTTTTTTTTTTTTTGAGAAGTTACATACGGCATCATAAAAGTGTTCAACGATATTGCAACTTTTGTACCCTCGTATTGTTGAAAATGCGACATGATATCACAAAGGAGTTAAATATGTTGTTCATGAGCTTTCTGGCACTGTGATTCATGGTCCATTTCGTACAACCTTGGATCCTCCACCAGATCTGCATCAGTAAACACGCAAGTCAATAAGTCATGCTCGGCTCTGCAATCACACCCGATTTGGAGAATGATTTCTTATGCAGATTCGAAAATTGCTAGCGGCTTAAAAAAAAAAACATGAATTGATATGCAACTCAAGACATGGGTTCGAATCCAGTGGCCAACTCCGGTTGCTACTTATGACTTCACACAGGGACGCTTTATTTAATCTATTTACATTGATCTTCAACGCAAACTTGAATACACATGATTAGAAACTTCGCCATCGTGAAGCAATGTTCCTGCAAACAACTTTAATTTTTACACACGTCCATGGATTGAAAATTCATGCTCTTCACTCCACAAAGCCACGAATTGTAAGATGATTCCATAAACACTGCATTGGAACAAAAAATATAATTTCTACACCGATGTTTCATTACCTCCACAGGTCACGTAGCCTCACAGGCTTCATGATGCTGGCCACACCACAAGCAGCTCTTCAACGCTGCTCCTTAACAGCCACCCCACAAGAAGGCAATGTGAGACGAGTCTCAAGGGACACATAAAACTCAACAGAGCTGAATTTTTTAATTTTGAAGGCCATAAGCATTTTATTATTATAAACATGATGATTTTTGAATGTTTCAAGTGCCTCCTGCACAAATTTCTACAACAATAAAGACTTGGATGTGGAAAAGATTAAACGTGTGCTTTAAATGTGTGCTTTCATGGGAGAAAGGATATATTCATTATTTGGTATCTGGTACAAAAATGCAATGGTTCAAGTGGTTGCCTCTGGCTAAATGGTGGTATAACACTTCTTTCCATACTGTAGCAAAAACGACCCCATTTATGGAACTTTATGGATATCATCCACCGTCCATCACATCATCTTTAAGAGAAAATTCTAAGGTTCAAGCAGTGGAAGATCATATCGAGAATCAACAAAAAGTTGTTAAACTCTTAAAGGATAACCTAAATTTAGCACAAAATCGAATGAAACAACACACAGATCAACATCGCAAAGAGAGAAGTTTTGATATAGGAGACTGGGTGTTTTTATGGTTACAACCATACAAGCAAACGTCCCTCAGGCAAGCTAATAAGGATAATAAATTATCACCAAATTACTATGGTCCTTACAAGGTATTGCAAAATATTTCTACTATGGAATACAGATTGGAGCTTCTTTCTTCTTCTCGAGTGCATCTATTTTTGCCATGTTTCATGCTTAAAGAAGGTTATGCATGACAAAATTACAGTTCAAACAATATTTCCATAACTTGGTGACAAACATACAATCCAGGTTTAGAGGCAGCTGGGATTTTATTTAATAACTTGTTAAATCTAGAGTTGAAGTATTTGATCTTTCCGCCTGTATTAACTTTCAAATTAGATATATCATTGATTAAGAACGCAATTGTCCTATTATCACCAAATTTAGCAAGAAATAATTCTTTAAAAGTGTTCCAATTTCCTATAGAACCTGAAGGGAGGGAAAAATACTAGCATCCCACAAATGCTCAGAAAGTGTATGGAAACAATCTAACTACAACATCTTCATCTTAAATGCCGTTAATATTCATGCCTAACATAAAATTATTTAGATGTTCTACAGCAATAAGACCATCATCAAGATTATACTTTGGTAACCATTTTCCTAGATGATTTGGGATAGGATGTCAGTTTACCATTTGAACGACACCTGGATTGACCCATGGTAATTTGGGAATTTCTTGACTTGCCGATTGCGAAGATGAGATGGTAGCTCCAGAAGTAGATGTGGAAGGTGAAGAACATCTAAATAATTTTATGTTAGGCATGAATATTAACGACATTTAAGATGAATATTTTTTAGTTAGATTGTTTCGATACACTTTCCGAGCGTAACCATTTTCCTAGATGATTTGGGATAGGATGTCAATTTACCATTTGAATGACACCTGGATTGACCCATGGTAAGTTGGGCATTTCTTGAGTTTTTGATTGCGAAGCTGAGATGGTAGCTCTAGAAGTAGATGTGGAAGGTGAAGAACTAACTACTAGAGTAGTACTACTTACAGTAGCACTAATTGTTTGAGCAGAAATGGGTTGATTAGAAGAGAAGGTGGGGGTAGATGGAGATGAAGATGATGTGATCTCAGTGATTCTTGATTGAGATGTTGATGTGATAGATTTATTATGATGATATAATATAGGAAACTCGAAAGGAGTTATCCCAATTTTTTCACTTTGTGATCGGGTTAACACACCAGTAACTTGAAACTTGGATGTAATACTTTCTTCAGAAATTCCCAGATTAACTCTTTTATTTGGATATATAGATATTTGTTCTAACCTCTCAATCAAATAATGAACTTCAGGGGACTGAAGAATATGATCTAAATAAGGTCTACGAGGTAATGTTTCAGGAGATGTAAGTAATTTTTGTACACATTTAGACTTATGACTTGGAGATAGTGAACGATATCTAGAAGTTGTAGAATTTTTGGAGGGAGGTTGAATTTTACATTGGCTTTTAAATTGAGATTCAAATTTATATGCCATACATAGTCAGATGCCCTCCTTCTAGCACCAAAACTATTGAAGGCCGGAAAGTGACTTCCTCAACATTAGGGATTCCACCCGGTCGCAACCTTAAAACAACTCCTTTTCCGTTGAAAATTGTAGGCCCAGAAGTAGATGTGGATGGTGAAGAACTAACAACTAGACTAGTACTACTTATAGTAGCACTAATTCTTTGAGTAGAAATGGGTTGATTAGAAGAGAAGGTGGGAGTAAATGGAGATGAAGATGATGTGATCTTAGTGATTCCTGATTCAGATGATGATGTGGTAGATTTCTTCTGATGAGATAAAATAGGAAAATCAAAAGGAATTATCCCATGTTTTTCACCTTTTGATCGGGTTTACACACCAGTGCCTAGAAACTTAGATGTGATACTTTCTTTAGAAATTTCCAGATTAATTCTCTTATCTAGAGATATATATATTTTTTCAAACCTCTAAATTAAAGACTGAACTTCAGGAGACTCAGGAATATGATCTAAAGAAGGCCTATGAGGTAATGTTTTAGGAGATGTAAGTAATAGCTCTACGACTTTAGAGTTATGACTTGGAGATAGTGAACGAGATCTAGAAGTTGTAGAAGTTTTGGAGGGAGATTGAATCTTATGTTTTCTTTTCAAGTGAGATTCAACTTTATATGCCATACATAGTCAGATTCTCTCCTTCTAGCACCAAAAATGTTGAAGGCTAGAAAATGACTTCCTCAACGTTAGGGATTCCACCCAATCATAAGCATAAAACAATTCCTTTTCCATTGAAAATGGTAGGTCCAGAAGTAGATGTGGATGGTGAAGAACTAACTACTGGGCTAGTACTACTTACAGTGCACTAATTGTTTGAGAAGAAATGGGTTGGTTAGAAGAGAAGGTGGGAGTGAATGGAGATGAAGATGATCTGATCTCACTGATTCCCAATTAAGGTGCTGATGAGGTAGATTTCTTACTATTAGATAAAATAGGAAACTTGGAAGGAGTTATCCCAAGTTTTTCACTTTGTGATCAGGTTAAAACACCAGTACCTTGAAACTTGGATGTAATACTTTCTTCATAAATTTCAATATTAACTCTCTTATTTGGAGATATATATCTTTGTTCTAACCTCTCAATCAAATATTGAACTTCAGGGGATTCAATAATATGATTTGAAGAAGGTCTACTAGGTAATGTTTTAGGAGATGCAAGTAATCGCTCTACAACTTTAGACTTCTGACTTGGAGATGGTGAACGAGATCTATAAGCTATAGAATTTTTGGAGGGAGATTGAATCTTACATTGGATTTTCAATTGAGATTCAACTTTATATGCCATACATAGTCAGATGCCCTCCCTGTAGCGCCAAAAATGTTGAAGGTTGGAAAGTGACTTCCTCAACATTAGGCATTCCACCCGGTTGCGAGTTTAAAACAACTCCTATTTCTAAGTCTACCATCTAACAGCATATCGTTCAATACATTATATCAGCAGTAATAAGAACATATATCACTTCAATTCTTTATCATAATGAAACTAATAAAAAAAATAAGTTTTCTACAATATCATAAACATAAAAAAATAAATACACATATAATAGTACTCGTTGACTCATAGATTTAAATCTGAAAAGATAGCTTCAAAGGTTCAAATTTTCAATTAGAAAAATTTTGATGGATTGTCAATTTCTATGGTGTATATTTTTAGAATCAAAGCTTGGAATCTCCACAGTTCTCATTTTTAAGTCTACGTTTCAGGTCTAAAACAAGACCCATCATCAGGACAAATAGATAAATTTTGTTCAAATAGTAGTGTGAGTTTAAAAAGTAATCTTCTCAAAATTTTTGGCCCCTTTCTAAATGCATGAAAGGAGTTTAAATGCTAATTAATATTACAAAAATAGAAGACTTGTAGAAGAAGTCTTCTAATATTACTGTAAACTATAAAACTAGAAGCTAGGAAAATAAAATACATAAGTTATAACCCCGTATGACGGTTTCCTGAATTCATTGTCTAGATGTTCTTTGAGCTGGCTTTCTTGGATCATGTGTTCGAGTTGGGGGGGATGAAATAGATGCATTCTCATATGGCCCATTAATAATGTATCGTTGAGTGTCAGAAGAAGCTGAGCTACTACAATGGAGAGGCACCTCAATATTATCAATTGATTATGAGGATTTATCAACAAGTACAAGTAAATCTCCATATTTAACCTTGTCAAATTTTCTATGTAAAGAGCTTTTCTATTTGATGTCTCTTGCCAGGATTGTTTTGATTTCTGGAAAAGTGTCTTTTGATGCTTCAAGAATCAAATTGGCTTGTAGAAGAGAATATTTTATATATTTAGAGATGATGGAAGATAAATTCTTAGCTCTGATAATAGCTAATTGAACATTCTTCATTTTAATATCCCAATATCCAAATATTATAACTTTGATTGATTCTTCAAGACATGGGAGTTCGACTCCTCTACCCTCCGCAATATCTTGCCAATCAATTTATTTTGACACTTTGTCATCAATTTCTTCATAATAAGTTCTCAGATTGGAAATCTAAGTAATTAGCTGATCACTGATCTTGACTTGCTCCTGAATCTGATTGTACTTCTGATAGAAAACATCTTGCTATGTTGCCAATAATGCTTCTAATTCAGTTGCTTCTTTCTCTACTTCATTGATTTCGGGCTTCTCTTGGAGCTTTTCAATATTCTACTACATTTGATGAATTAAATGATCTTTTTATTTAACTTCATTTTTCTATTTGAGCTTGAGACCTTCAAACTGTTGTTGCAGATCATTAATTCTTGTCTGAAGCTCTTCCTCGATTCTTTGCTTTTCATCAGAGAAAACCTTCTCTAGTTGATCAATTTTCTTGTCTTTTTCTAAAATCAATGATTCAACCTCCGTTGCCTTGTCAATTGTTGCATTTGCATAAGCACTTGCAAATTGAGATAATATATTAGGCTCTTTTCTTCGTGATGATTGAGTTCCTTTCCAAAGGACTCACATTAACGTTGAATCGATAGGCAGTTTGAGAGATTCTTCTATCTTTCTCTTCTTCTTTGATCTGGTCATGAGAGCTTTGTATTTCGGTATAAAACACATCCAGTGGTAGTATCTCTTCAACTTTCAAGACTATTTCAGTAGTAGGAAATACCGTAATGATTTCCATATATTGGGCTAGTGTTTCCTCTGGTTTTTCCTTTGTATCATTGCTTCATTTAATCTGGTTCTATTCAAGAATAATTTTGAAAACCTCTGCAGTGAATGGGGTTTCTCCAATTTCTTCTTGACTCTTGGAGTTATCTCAATTAGTATAGACATGTTGCATACTTGATTCTCCTACATGATTAATGGAACTTGTAGCACCTACCATAGGCATGGTTTCTGAATGAATGACATTTTGAATGGCAGGGGTATCAGTTTATGACAGTGCTTTCTCAAATTCCTCCCAATTTTGGATGAATCTATCATCTTGTTGAACATTAACAATTTCTTCTTCTTCAACTGGTATTTGAGTAGCAATTGCAACTATAATATGTTCTGCCTTAGGTTCTGGTTTGTCAAACAAATAATTGCATAGATGAGAATTTCACTGTTCCCAATACACTTTGAATCTTTGTGAATGTTCTGTACTGAAAATTACCTCTCCTTTATGCTGAAGTGTTAAAAATTCATCAATTGATTCAAACTTATCATTAAATGTTTCAGGCTCGCTTGAAAATTATTTCATCTTGATTGAATTCTTTATCTCTCTAGCAATACCATAGGGATCATAACTTATATTAGGAAACACTAAAAATTTAAAAGGTTTTAATCGATCAATTTCAATACAAACATGCTTTAAATTGTCTAGGGCGGACGAACCACAGGAAAAAGGAAAATTTTCCCAAATGGTCTTCTTGGCATCTTTCAGGGTTTTGGTTAAACCATGACCAACTGTTTGATAAGTGATTTCTTTGGCTAAAAATTTATCTGTTATATACAAGGGTAGGACATGAGGATTGACACAAATTCAAAAAATATGGATGTATGCAAAATTTCTTCACCGAACCACTTACCGAAAGACTTGAGACTCTTATTGGCTTCAAGAGAAAATCTATTGATTTTTCTTCGAAAATGACTTGGAAGACCGGGGGCATTATATCATTGCACATTTTAATGATATAATGCTCCATTTCCATCCTAATGTTGAAAATGCATAGGAAAAACAGACTACGTCTAAGTTATATGAGCTCATATAAAAAGAAGAGACTGCATGGGGTGTGGCATTTCTATTTTCTATATAGGCCGTAATAAATATGATCAAATTATCAGAAAGAATTGTAGCCCAATATAAAATATAGACATCAGAGGCTGCTTCTATCAGGGGTGTCCAGTTTTCTTTAAATTTGATTGTATTTACAAATCCAAAGGGACGTAACATCATTGGAGCTATTTGAGAGAATCGGATTTTGAGAGAGACGACTGAATACATAACCTTATCTTCACGCTTATGTCGATTAGGATAATTTATCCATTCTTTAATTATAGTCGCAGGATGGTCATTCTCACACATGAATTCTTGAACGAATTGGGCATCGTATCTCTTCTAGGGATATAGTAGTTTATACATTTTCTTCAAATCTGACAGCCTGAGAGAAGCATTGAAATTTCTGCTTCGAGTAACAAATTTTCTATCTCTGATATCCACGTTTTCCAACACCCATTTCACTAAGTGTGTGTATGACATCATTCTAGGATGAGGATCAATTATGTGAAGAAAATAATTAACTTTGTTTGTCCACGATTTTCAATCATTGGAAAAAGTATCGTGGACCAGAGCTTTTCTGTCGAGAATTACTTGTAGCTTCTCGTTCTCGAACATCTGATCTATCCATTCCCAGGTCATAGAACCAGTTTCTAGGTTGCATGTAGTATCTGAGACTAGGGGGTCCATTTCACCATTTTCCTCTTGCTATATGATTGAGAGTGATGGGGTGGTGGATGCCCTTCACGCTTTAACCAACCTTGACATCCTGTCATGCCTACGTGTTTGGACTCACCCTGTTGAAAAGAAAACCAGGGAAGATAAGTAAAATCACTTTGAACTATATTAACTATCCTGTCAACTTAACTCATGCATATGGAAGATCTATGGTATTACTATTTGAAATAATTAAAAATCAATTACACACCTCGAGATCATAAAACACCTGAATTAACATTTAATTGACAAGAGTAGGTTTGTGTGATTGTGACAGATGTCATTAAATCATGATTGGTTGATCGTCGATTTTGATCATTGGCAACTTATGACGCTCAGAGAAATCTCCGAAATGCGAAGTGCAACATTGCAATTTCTTAAGATGGGATGCGATGTCGGCATCCGTCAGATGGAAGTTTGCAATGTTGGTGTTTGTCAAGTGATGGCTTCGCTATTTAACATTTTGGCATTTCATAAGTGCTTTTTCACTACTTTTCATTTCATCAATATGCTATTTCGGAGATTCGTTATTTCATGATTTCGTTGATATTTTCCCCTGCTTATGTGCCTTTTCGGTTTGAGTGTTCTTTTTAGGTTTTTTATTTATTTTATAAAGCTTACCCAATAGAAAAACTAACATTAATTTTCATTTCTAAAACAAATATTATCCTAAAATAATTAAAGGGTCCCCATTATCCTTTCTAACCTATTTGACTTAGATAATGGTCAGTTGTTGTAATACTAAAACACTCCCTAATATTTCTTTTTTTCCCACATGGGAGACCATCCACAGTTGCGAGCTTGATCTTGCAAAGCTTCAACCATATCGTGCCCTAACTCCTTATACGCCGACCTCGTTGGGGATGTAATAGTTCCCATATTTTGGCCAGAATGGCAAGACCAAAAGATGAGACAACATCATAACTGCTTTGGGTTCCTAGGATCTAGCGCTCTTGGACCCGGAGAGGGATCTCTCCAACAAAACAAAGAATGATATATCTTTGAAAGCTCAAAATGAGATGTTAGGCTAGTTATGAAGCACAAACGGGGGTTTAAAATGATTTGGTTGGTGGGTTGTTGGGTTGGTCATGAGATCATAGATTGAGAAAACAATGAGAGAAAAGGAACAAAGCAGCAGGATGTTTTCAGCAAAAAGGATAGGTCAAGAGAGTGCCATCCATTGGGCTATGGAGTCATGAAAGGAGATTACATGCAACAACTAGCCAAGGCTTTCAAAGGGAAATTCATCTACACTAAAAGATATTTTTAGATAGATGATGGAAAGGAACATTTAAGGCAAGAAAGTGAGAGAAGGAAAGCAACCCAATTTCTATCTATAGATCAGGACAGAGGTCATTTAACTCCAGACCTGCTTGGACAGACTCGTAGGAAAATCTCAAGGAGGGACAAAGGGGCAGCTTATAGATCGGACCAGAGGTCATCTAACTCCAGGTCAGCTTTAGCATGCTCCAAGGGAAAATAGAGAATGAGTTTAAACAAAGAGATCTTAGAAAGGCTAGATGGTCGCATAAAGATCCTAGTGGACAGGGCTAACTGTAATCTCCAGTGTTCCCAAATATTCTAGCTTAAACCCAACAAGAACATCTAAGAATAGCTTCATTTAATTCATACATCAGAGAGCGGGCAATAACATTCACTACACTGGCTAAATCAACTGAAATCAACTCTTAGATCACACATCTAGCAGAAAACATTGAGGGCAAGGAGAGCAGAGACATAGGATACCTAACAAGGGTAAATCCTATGTCATATTTATGATGCAAGCCCAGAAGAAAATGAAACATTATGAAATGTAATAAACAGAGTAAGGAAAACATCACCAATAGAGATAGACTAGGATCCTGTAAAATGTGCTTTGATTAATTGATGCAAAACCAGTCATATACACTGAGCTCAATGGCTGTTACAATCCAAGCTTCTCCTCCCAGCCTACTACATAACAACTACTTTGCTAATCTCTCCCCAAATTGTTCTAACTGTCAAAACTAAATCCCTCTAACTACAACCGGCAGCAGCCAAACAACCACCCTTACAATATGGTCCTGTGGATTTCTTATATGAGAATGAATAATAACAGGAGTAGATGAACATTAAATGGATCTCATTAAGACAGAGTGGCGGAAGTGTTCACACACATACTTATTAATGGCTCAGCAGTGCTGTGTGTACTCTGTAGGCTGTTCTGGGAGACTCTGTCAGGCCAAGATTGACCTCTGGTGTTTCATGAAGTACTTCTCTGGCTGTTTGGAGCTCTGCGCCAACCCTCTAGAATAAATGACATGGATGAGAAAACTGCAAGTCTCTCCATACCTCATAACTACTGTCCAGACAGTCTTTAAGAAGCTCTGTCAGTATAATTAACCATTTCAGGGCTCGAGGAGATATGAGGAATGCTGTAGGTGAATGTCTGTCCCGGAGAAATGCGTTCCACTGATACTAAAATGCAGATATGACCCTTTGCGTGCTTAAGTCTTCAAACTGAATCCTTTCCTTTGAATGTGGGGTTAAACATTAATTACCTCAATAATAGGCATCAACCCCCTTTGAAACTCTTCTGCTGGTCCGCTGGAAAATGCTCAAATGGCCTCTCTGTGTTATCTGCATGATACAATGGACATGTTACAAACCTGGGCAGTGGTGGAGAACTGTTGCAGAGGCGGAGGAATGGTGGCGGAGCAGTGGAGAAACAATGAAAAGTGGCGGAGGAATGATATCATAGCGTAAAGCCCAAAGATTTACATTTGGGCGAATTACAAAGGAAAATATGAAAAAAAAATGAATGAAGCCATTGGATGTGGGACCCTGTCATGGCAGAGGGCGATAGATCAGGACCTTTGGATCTTATGTGAGATCGACGGCAGAGATGGGGTCGGGGGAATCTAATCACAATCACAAATCGCAATCAGGAGATGGAGCGGGGAGATAATCGCAACGTGGTGCAAATAAATACAATTTGATCGGGTGGATCGGAGCGACGGCACGATCAATTGCATCGGAAATATTTGCGATGCGATCAATTGCATCGCAAATATTTGCGATGGATGATCGGAACATTTAAAACGCAGCATGCGATTGCGATATTGCGATCGGGAGGGGTTGCGATGCGATGATTGGAGGGATGGAGCAATCGAGGAGAGTAGCGATCATCGCATTGCAAATATTTGCGATGCGATCAATCGCATCGCAAATATTTGTGACGAGTGATCGGAGTCAACAAAATAAAACATGAGATGGGGAACAGTTTGCAATTGCGATCTCAAAGTGGCGAGTTACATAATATAAAACTTGTAATAAAGTCTTATAATATTGTATGAAGGGGTATGGTCAGGGAAGCGGTTTACGGTGGGAAATTTATAATATAAAGTTTTATTATACAGTTCTACAAGTTATGGAGGGGAAGTGGTTGGGGGCTAGCGGAAAGGGGCTAGGCCCTACAAGGTCGAAAAGTGGGTTTTAGCCCATTCTAATGTGATTTAAAGGTTAGGAATGGGAACGGCAGAGGAATAAGGGGGAAAAAGGCCAACGAAGGGTACGGGAAGGATATAAAGGGGATTTGGGAGGATTTGAAAGGTAAGTGGGGAATTTAGAAGGGAGAGGCAAGAGGATGAAAACAAAAGCTCAGGGGTAATGAAACAAGAGGGGAAATGAGCTGTTTGGGCATTTCTTCACAACAGAGAGGCCTCATAATGGGAATCAGCAGAGGGAATTTAATCAAGGACAAAGGCACAAGGAGGCTTCAAGGATGATGTGTTTTCAGGGGAAATGCATTCCTTGAAGGCTCAACAACATTTTAGCCCCCTGTTTGCTTGTCAAAAAAATTTATAGGGGGCTAAAAGTGGCTCCACATGGGGATGGATTCTTCATGAAGGAGTCAAGAATCCAGAGAATGATCTTTGGTGTAGGCCAAATGCCTGCTGCTTGGCACATCCCTTTCTTTCTTTAGATCAGCTGCCACAAATCATGAAGACATCATATCAGCAGTAAGATTTCTCCCAAACCACTACCTACCCACACTATAGTCCTAACATTTTTCTTCTGGGTGCATTTGGACTTGCAGACCCTTTACATCATCAATCTTTACAAACATGAAAAAAAACATATTATACTTCTACCCTTATTACTCCATGAGACCAGATTAGACTGTTGGCCTCATAGTTTCTCTACCTGAGCTACTATCTGCTAGGATTAAACTGTCTAGCAGACTTCTTCTCTACATTCTAAGATAGAAATTGAAAACAATCAAACCAGGATTAAACTGTCTGACTTGCTGGACTTTGCAAAAATTAAAACAACTAACTACATGCTCATAGACTGAGCTTTATTGAGCTTTTCCTACCTACCCTAATCTAACTCAAATATTTACAAATCTAGCTTACAAACATTGTCTTCCAATGTAACCAGTCCATCAAGTGATCCCATGGCTAGTCCTTTCTGCTCAACTCCTTGAGCAGGTTGGATAGGCAGGGCAACTCCCACTCTTTTTGTTCAATAACAATAGCTTTGAAAATTTTTATTTCTATTTGCAACATGCTGCTCAAGAAGACCTTTGATCCTTCTTCAAATGTTTCCAGGAAATGAGCATAAGGATCATGATATGATACCTAGTGATGAATATGTGGCAGGCAGGCTTCAACTAGGATTTCTTCTTCTTCCATTGGATCAAGAATAAGACACTCCTGAGAAGGAGAAATTCCCTCACCTTCTTCATTTTCTGAACTGGAGGACTCATCATATTTTTCAGCCGAGTCTTCTCAGAGCTCTGATATACTTTGCACTGCTGGAACGAGCTCCGTGAAAAGATCTGGACATTCATGAGAAGGGATATCTTTCGTTACCCCCGCCTTTTCAAGGGAAGGCTCTTTGCTTTCATCCTGCTCACAAATCTCTTCTTCGCTTTCCTCCTCATCTTCTGAAAGGAAAAATTGCTGGCTTCCAGACTCACTGATGATCTGTGGTAAAGCAGAATGAAGATTCGTAGAATCTCCATCTGCTATCATATTGTCGTAGCTTTCTCCATCAGTATCATACATAGGCTGGCTGTTTTCATTACTTCTTTGAAATTGCTGGCTCAGACCTTCCTCCCATAAATCTACTAACAACGACCCTGCAAGAAAATATTTTGTTTGGATAACATCATCATCAGATGGGTCAAAAACAGGAAAATCACAAATATCAGTAATGCTGCCACCCGAACACGCTGGCTCATCAGCAGATTTTTCTTCACTCTAATTTACACGCGAGCTTTCTAACTCTGTATGAAAAAGCTCATCAGATGAATGGATAAGAATATCTGATCTGTAAAAATATTCAGAGGCTGGCTGTCCATTGATGATCTGATCTATTACATCTTCCGTCAAAGGGGAGAATGGTCTTTTGTTTCCTTGTGCAGAAGTGCAGCAACTCTTTGTTTCTTTTGAAGACTGGATTTGTGGCAGGATGTCATCCTGAGCCTCAACTATGAGGGATGGTAAGTCAGCATCTGAGTTTTCAGGAATATCTTGAAGAACGTCCCCAGTCTCTTGACTGTTTTCTCCCTCAGCTGATTCATCTATGTTCTTATGATAACTAGGATGCATATGAGAATTTTGAATGGCCGTTAATAGATTTTCAGGATGCCTATCAACCAAATCCTCATCAATACCTAGCAGATATTGAATTATATTCCGAGATGGATCAAAACAATCCCATGATAAGGATGGAGAGTTTCCTTTATAATTCTTGTAAAATACTTGGTGCATGTCCCTTAAAGAAAAAAAACTCCGAGGTTCTAACCATTCATACCAAACCCTAGCTTTTCCTTCTAATGTTTCCATGAACATTTTCATTAGGCAGTCTTCATGCCATTCAACTTTAAATCTCCACACATGTATATGAAACTTGATGAGATGTAGCAAGGGGTCCTCAGCGTTTTCACCCTGAAAGATAGGCAGGTTTTTTAACCAGTCCACTTCAGGCATTTTGTGTAGAAATCCAGGGATATGCTCCCTGCTCTTTGGGGCATATCTTCTCCGTATGCATGGAAGCATGTTTGTAAATCAGAAAGAGGTCACTGTGTCTGCTCAACCAGTTCAGAGTCTTCTACCAGTGGAGTCATTTGGTCTTTTGGGAGTTATGGAGTGTGGAGTCGCCAGGTGGATGAATTTGACTGTTTGGAGCAGGATGCTGTCTACCGTCAGCAATTAAATGCAAATCTAAAGGCAAAGTGGTCTTTCCCTAGTGGAGTCACCATTATGTTGGGGTTCCCATATTTTGGCCAGATTGGCAAGACCAAAATATGAGACAACATCAGAACCGTTTTGGGGTCCTAGGATCTAGCCCTGCTGGACCTGAAGAGGGATCTCTCCAATAAAACAAATAATGATATATCTTTGAAAGCTCAAAATGAGATGTTAGGCTAGTTATGAAGCACAAAGGGGGGTTTAAAATGATTTGGTTGGTGGGTTGCTGGGTTGGTCATGAGATCATAGAATGAGAGAGAAATGAGAGAAAAGGAACAAAGTAGCAGGATGTTTTCAGCAAAAAGGATAGGTCAAGAGAGTGCCATCCATTGGGCTATGGAGTCATGAAAGGAGATTACATGCAACAACTAGCCAAGGCTTTCAGAGGGAAAATCATCTACACTAAAGGATATTTTTAGATAGATGATGGAAAGGAACATTAAGGCAAGAAAGTGAGAGAAGGAAAGCAACCCAATTTCTGTCTATAGATCAGGCCAGAGGTCATTTAACTCTAGACCTGCTTGGACATACTCGTAGGCAACTCTCAAGGAGGGACAAAGGGGCAGCTTATAGATCGGACCAGAGGTCATTTAACTCCAGGTCAGCTTTAGCATGCTCCAAGGGAACACAGAGAATGAGTTTAAACAAAGAGATCTTCGAAAGGCCAGTTGGTTGCATAACGATCCTAGTGGACAAGGCTAACTCTAATCCCCAGTGTTCCCAAATCTTCCAGCTTAAACCCAACAAGAACATCTAAGAATAGCTTCATTTAATTCATACATTAGAGAGTGGGAAATAACATCCACTACACTGGCTAAATAAACTGAAATTAACTCTTAGATCATACATCTAGCAGAAAACATTGAGGGCAAGGAGAGCAGAGACATAGGGTACCTAAAAAGGGTAAATCCTATGTCATATTTCTGATGCAAGCCTAGAAGAAAATGAAACATTATGAAAATGTAATAAACAGAGTAAGGAAAACATCACCAATAGTAATAGACCATGATCCTGTGAAATGTGCTTTGATTAATTGATGCAAAACTAGTCATATACACTGAGCTCAATGGCTGTTACAATCCAAGCTTCTCCTCCCAGCCTACTACATAACAACTACTCTGCTAATCTCTCCCCAAACTGTTCTAACAGTCAAAACTGAATCTCTCTAACTACAACCGGCAGCAGCCGAACAACCACCCTTACAATATGTTCCTTGGGATTTCTTATAGGAGAATGAATAATAGCAAGAGTAGATGAACATTAAATGGATCTCACTAAGACAGAGTGGTGGAAGTGTTCATGCCCATACTACTTAATGGCTTAGCAGTGTTGTGTGTACTCTGTAGGCTGTTCTGGGAGACTCTGTTAGGCCAAGATTGACCTCTGGTGTTTTGTGAAGTACCTCTCTGGCTATTTGGAGCTCTGCGCCAGCCTTCAAGAATAAATGACGTGGATGAGAAAACTGCAAGTCTCTCCATACCTCATAACTGTTGTCCAGACAGTCTTTAAGAAGCTCTGTCAGTATAATTAACCGTTTCAGGGCTCGAGGAGATATGAGGAATGCTGTAGGTGAATGTCCGTCCTGGAGAAATGCGTTCCGCTGATACTAAAATGCCGATATGACCCTTTGCGTGCTTAAGTCTTCAAACTATGTCCTTTCCTTTGAATGTTGGGTTAAACATTAATTACCTCAATAATAGGCATCAACCCCCTTTGAAACTCTTCTGCTGGTCCACTGGCAAATGCTGAAATGGCCACTCTGTGTTATCTTCATAATACAATGGACTTGTTACAAACCCGGGCAGTGGTGGAGAACTATTGCGGAGGCGGAGGAATGGTGGCGGAGCAGTGGAGAAACAATGAAAAGTGGCGGAGGAATGATATCATAGCGTAAAGCCCAAATATTTACATTTGGGCGAATTACAAAGGAAATATGAAAAAACAATTAACAGAGCCGTTGGATGTGGGAGCCGGTCATGGCGGAGGGCGATAGATCAGGACCGTCGGATCTTATGTGAGATCGACGGTGGAGATGGGGTCAGGGAAATATAATCGCAATCGGGAGATGGAGCGGGGAGATAATCGCAATGCAGATCAAAGAACTGCGATGCGATTGGGCGGATCAGAGCCACGGCGCAATCAATCGCATCGCAAATATTTGCGACGCTATCAATCGCATCGCAAATATTTGTGATGGATGATCGGAACATTTAAAACGCAGCATGCGATTGCGATATTGCAATCGGGAGGGGTTGCGATGCGATGATCGGAGGGATGGAGCAATCAAGGAGAGTCACGAACATCACATCGCAAATATTTGCGATGAGTGATCAGAGTCAACAAAATAAAACATGCGATGGGGAACAGTTTACGATTCTGATCTCAAAGTGGCGGGTTACATAATATAAAGCTTGTAATAAAGTCTTATAACAATGAATGAAGGGGTATGGTCAGGGAAGTGGTTTACGGTGGGAACTTTATAATATGAATTTTTATTATAAAGCTCTACGGGTTATGGAGGGGAAGTGTTTGGGGGCTAGCGGAAAGGGGCTAGGCCCTACAAGGTCAGAATGTGGGTTTTAGCCCATTCTAATGTGATTTAAAGGTTAGGAATGGGAACGATAGAGGAATAAGGGGGAAAAAGGCCAACGAAGGGTAGGGGAAGGATTAAAGGGGATTTGGGAGGATTTGAAAGGTAAGTGGGGAATTTAGAAGGGAGAGGCAAGAGGATGAAAACAAAAGCTCAGGGGTAATGAAATAATAGGGGAAATGAGGTCTTTGGGAATTTGTTCACAACAGAGAGGCCTCATAATGGGAATCAGCAGAGGGAATTTAATCAAGGACAGAGGCACAAGGAGGCTTCAAGGATGATGTTTTTTCAGGGGAAATGCATTCCTTGAAGGCTCAACAGCATTTTAGCCCCCTGTTTGATTGTCAAAAAAATTTATAGGGGGCTAACAGGGGACATGCAAAGAAGGATCGAAAAAGAGGAGATGACTCTGATACCACTAACCCAAAATTATATAGGAACACAATAAAATATAGAAATAGACATAAATTCAGATATGTAGTAGAAATAACACTTCATTTCATTAATATCAAATAACTAATAATGCTGACAAACAGATGGAAATAAAATAGATAGGAAGCTGATAGTTTATCTCTAAGAAGAGATGTGGTGGCTACAAGCCTCTCAACTATGTTACAATGAGGTTCAAGGGTCTTTTTATTTGAAAACCATAAACAACCAAAACCCTAACTAGAGGAGATGAAATGAGCCCCTTTGGGGTTAGTTGGGCTGCCAACTTCCCAGGGTCATAACTTGGTCATATTATCTATGTTAGGCACGTACAGTATATCATCATAAATATATCTCTGAGTGATAGATGTTTTCTTGTATGTCCTTTCCTATGGCCGAGGGCCTACTACATACCTAAAAAATATGCCATTATGGGGGTCAAAACAACTTGAGATTTTCAAGACCTGAAAAACTACTTAAAATAGTAAATGATGCTATAAAAAATGAAATTGATGACACTGATTGGAGGTCTGGGTGGAATATGTGGGTGGCCACCAATTTCCTCCTAGATCACTGGAATAACTACTTCTATACAACATATAATAATAAAATATACACATCAATCACATACGAACACTAGAATATTGTCCCCAAAATTTTTTGTGTATGATAATGAATTTTTGAATACAACTAGTTCTTGACCTGCATACTAAGGTTCAGGTTTTCTACACACTCAGTTGTAGACTCTTCTCTAGGCATATGTGCACTCAGCTGCAGAGCCTCTCCTTCACTACCAAATTACAAATTACAAGACTCTTATCTAGATCACAACGATGATTCTATTCTTATTAGCTTATCCTATATATACTATTACATCATAGGATTACATTGTCAAGAATACCATGGTCCAAATACCATGGACTCCGTAAAACAAACAACTATGTTCCCAAAACTATTGATCCCTTACAAAATCATGCATTTTTAGAAAAAGGAGGGTCTTCGACACTGCGCTGTACATTTACTTCCTTAAATTTCACTCTGTTGTGTGCTCCACTATGCACTCTGATCCACAAAATGTGGAGTCTTTGCGAAACTCTAGGCCAAGTTGGGTTGCGACCAACATGCCCCCAAAACTAACATGTGACTCGTCCCAAGTCACTAAGTTGATCTGCCTCTAATATGCACTGCAATGTTTTTGTAGTTCTTGTTCATTTGTCAGAGAATGCATGTGATATGATTTTATTAACTACGCACTTCCTCCAATAGTGCTTATGTCATTGGTTCTGTAGCCTTCTCCATCATTTCCTCCTCTTTCTATCGCATCTCTTGAAGCTTCTCATCCACTACTTGAGAGAGTTTGAGCACCTCATCCTATCATGAACCGGAGTTCTCTCTATTAGATTTTTTATCTTCCCTTCTCAAATGCCTTCCTCTATCTTCTTTTTGGAGGGAATTTCCCTCAATTGACCTTTGTGAGCTTCCTGCGTGAGAATGCTATGGTTCTCATAGTTGCCCGAATATCCTCCAACATTTGTTTCTTCTATTGAATATCCTCTTGTACCTTCTTCACATTTAGATCTTCCCCGCAATGAAATCCAAGTCCTGGTCATCTCTCATCCAAAAAGCTTCCCACAACTGCCACCATTGCGGAGATGCTGACCACAACAACCTTTAGGTCGGCCACCCTCTACTCTTGCACTTCCTATGGTGTGTTTGGGTGTAGCTTCATTTTCAACTCGTAATATTCATCTCATATTCAAATTGTAGCCCATTATCTTATTTTTTGTATCTCTTTTACCGCAAGGCTCGAGCTTCACGACCTTGTCCTCCATCGAATCTTCTTCTTGAACATCAATGTCCGAACCTTGCGGCATGTGGCTTCAACCACCTCCTTCGATTTTTTTTGTTGTATCGTTGTCTAATCCTTCTCTTGCATCACCTAGTTGAGGTACACTTGTCGAATCTCTACTCTCTCTCTACCTAAATGTTCAACTTTGAAGCGATTTCTTCTTGTTGCTTTAGCTCATCTATGATCTCCCGATGCAACTCATGTAATATCATAAGTGGCATTGTTGTGATGTTCATTTTTACATAATTCGTTCCGAGGACTCATATTGTGTCCTTGTCACGTTGTATGTAAAATCTATGGAAGTCGTCCTTAAAATTCATGACTAAGTTATATTTCTTTTATATTCTTCGTGATGTGCAAGGGTGTTAGGGTTCATAAACATGTGTAAGTCCATATGATATATAACAAAAAACATTACATTGTCTTGTGGGTGCAATGGTATAGTGGTATACCAAAACAAGGAATATGCGAGAGATTCACAAATGTACCGAGGCTATCTAGAGGGAACTACGTAAAAATTCTGACTCTTTCCATGTAAGCTTTGAAATTATTAGAAGTAGCCATGCATAATGAAACATAGTATCTTTTTCGTGAGCCTCGCAACTATTTTCTCGAAATTATTTTCATAAGTCTCGTGGCCCTATTGTACTAAAAACCACATTAGTGCATCACGAGATAATGCGACCACGCAAAGGAAAGCGAATTCATTAGCCCGTACACTTTCCTCGTGATATTTCCAGCCAATATATGCGTTGCGAATTGAACTCCTTGGTCATTGATCGAGTTGATATCATAACCTTGAAACTTCCCCTTTGTCTCGTCTTCAAACTTGTTCTTCATGTATTCTACTATGCCTCCGTCCCGATCTTTTCCATCAAACTCCTCTCGTAGGATTTAACCCTTGATAATCAAGTCTTTTGATTCTCCATATCAATACTTGGGTCGATAGGGATCCTCTTCCCCATCCCCAGCATCCAATGTGCATCAACACGAGTAGTTGTCTCACACAAGGTTGTGCTTCCGGGATTTCTCGTGATGTGCAACACATTCAACATGTTCAAAAAAGCTGACAGCGCTAACCCTAACCGCCCACTCGTTGTGGTTCTAACCTCATCACACTACTTTTTAGGTTCGTAAATTTGTTTTAATTATCTATCCGGTGTGAACCAATGATATCTATTTTTGTAATTGAAATAATTTTCCGTGAACTTGAGTTTGTCAGAATCTTCCCAAGGTCTTCTCCAATAGATCGCACCCCGACTCAAAGTAGAGGTTTGAAGGTGACATACTTTGATCCTTCAACTCTATCTTTGGTTTCACATCTAGTTTCCTTGGTCAGATATATGGTGGGAGAGGCGATGGAAATGCTTCACCATCGATTTCTTTTTTGCTTTTTCTCTACTTCTTCCTCTCTATCTATCACATCGGTCTGTGTTCTCATTGCAGACTCAACAAAGGTTCTTTTTCATGTTTCTTATATTTTCTTAGTGTTCTTTGTTCATTTTCTTCCATAGGGATCTTCAGCTATGGCATGATGATGTTATTAGGGGTGATGATGCTACTACGAGCATCTCGTATGATGTTGCAGGTGTATTGATGATGATCGTGGCTATTTCCATAACTTAGATAAATATATTTTTGAATTAATCACCTCATTAGGGATGTAATCGACGTTTCGAGCCAACTACCGTATTTCATCCTCCTAAAAAGGTGAAAAAATCCAACCGATCTTTATTGAATAAATAGTGTGGATGCATCATTGCCCATAATTAGTCATTGAAAACTAGCCATTGACAAACTAATCATGTTAATGAATTTGTAAATTAAGAAATATTATAATAAAATGAAAAAATTATTATTGTATATCTTAATATAGTTAAAATATTTTTATAATGTTAAATATTTTTAATTATTTTATTAATATAATACATAGGAAATTATATAATATATTGTAAGATAATATAAAACACGATGATAATATATAAGAAATAATCAAGGGAATAAAGAGAAACAACATAAAAATAATCAAATACCAGGATAAAAAATAAAAAATAAGGGAAAATAAAACCCGAAAAATATATACCACCACAAAGACCAAAAGCAAAAGAAAACCTAATGCAAGGGGGGGGGGAAATCACTCTAGAGAGAGCTGGAGTCCACTTCTACTCAATTTCCAACCATCATCCCCTCGTGGAGATTCGTAGCATGCCTTTCAATATCAATGGCTTACCTAAGCTTCCGATGATGGAAATCGTCTACATTAGCAATGAGTTTGGAGCCTTCAATGCATACATGGTGACATGATTTCTCTACATTTTCTCACGCAAGAGCCGATGCACGAGATTGATTGTGCCTAATGTCCGCAACATGCTCCTAGATTCTTTGTTTAATGGATCGGTTTGTTTCAATTAACATAGGGAGTTCCATAGGAACAAGGAACCATGTACACACCTTTCATGTCATATGGGGTTGATAGGGTCCATGTACACACCTTGGATATTTCTTTTGGATTATTTTTTAGCTTGTGGATATGTGCTTTGTAAAAATGTCCCATTTGATGACATGTACAACAAACGAAATTTCGTATTTTCATAATCAAGAGGTTGTTTCCATTGAAGGTTATCGTGGACCAACATGACGTGATCGAGTAAACCTTTGGTCTCAAAGCGTTGACTTCAACACAAATTCTGGAAAAATCTAAAAATGCCTTTGGAGGCTCAATTTGCATCAATCTTTAGAAATTTCCCCCATGGAATTCCCATTTCTTTCTAAAAATCTGTGATGCCAAAAATAATGTGGTAGAGTATGTATTCTTGACCCATACAGAGAATTTTGGATACCGTGATGGTGGTAGCTCAAATGTAGGAAAACAAAGTATCATGAACAGCTAAGCATTGCCCCCAAAACCATGGTCCCTCGTTTATACATAATCCTTTCTTTTATTGTATTAAAATTGAAAATAAAAAACCCTTTAGAAAAGAGATGAATATCATAGTTTGGTGTGCAAGTAGTGAAAAATTCCATCTGATGAAAAGCCTCTCATTTTGGCCAAAAAATCGTTAAATCTATACATGACTCTCGCTTTGGTGCTAGAAATCTGCGTAAAGCTCAGTTTACCTCGCTCAACGTGACTATCAAATCTAGAAACCGAGGAGTTTTTTCTCCACGATATAAGGCCAAGGTAGATTTGTGATATGTTATGGATTGTTTTGATTTGTAGATTTGGGATAGTGATGGAATGTTTTGATTCTCCACCTTCCCTTTGACATCATCCTTGAATGATGCGAGGCATTTTGAGCTACAAGTGGAGTCACCCTCCAAGAAGTCTTGTGAGGAGAGTGATGGTCATGTCATGAATAATGCCATAGTCATATAGCATGAGGAACTCATGGAGCAACTTCCCGCATAAATCCTATTGTGTAGGCGTGTTGGTATGCTCCATTTTTTTAAATCTCATGCTCGAGGGCTTGTATCCGTGTCTTGATCTAGATTCTCACACAAATAGATTTCCCACTCATAGGTCTTATAAGTATTTGATTGAGGAATCCTACATGTGGATTTGCGTGATTGTAGCTTCACAATCTCACCGTTTTGAAAAAATATCGTTGATCTATCATTGTTCGTCTTTACACAAAGCTTGATAGAGGTCCTCTACTTCTCGATCTATGTGACAATTTTTTTGGGACATGTCACTATTATATCTTGTCTTATGTCCGTACTTAATACTACTCTAAGGATAGCACATTATTATGTTTTATTGTAATGGTGAATCAAATTCTGAAATCATTATTCAGATCATAATATCTAAACATAATTTAAATATTAAAATAAAAATGAAAATTAAAAACATAATATTTTGTTAATAAAAATATGAATAAATAAATAATGAAATAACATATAATCTCAACAAATGTTTTTGTTAAATATCATTTATATTTAAAATATATATATATATATATATATATATCTAATTGAACAAAAAGCTAACAAGATAATCGTATTGTGAATCTTACAAATAATATAAATATAAATTAAGAATTTTAAAAAGTAGCATCTATGATGGATTAAAAAGAACTGTGGCAGCAATGTAATTGCGGAAGAAATGCATTCTCAATGAATTTTGGCCAATTAAGTGAACTAATGCAACTACGATGGCATCGTGGTATTTGAAGCCAAGTGTGTCCCATGTTTTAATCCTCAGATGGTACTTTGGTATCAGAGGTCGAGATTAATCCGGTCTCAAGTGAGGGATGATGTTGAGGACTCCAGATTGATAGCTCCTGTGAGTGGGTTGGTGCTAGGTGCTGTGAACTTGCCTTAGTGCCCATCTGCTATGGGGGAAGACTACTGGATGATTGTCCCTAAAGGGGGATGATTGTTTATACATGAGGCTTGGATAGAGTTGTGACATATGCTGAGATGTCCAGGAATATACATTTAAGCACATGCAGAGTCATGACATGGTGAAGATTTAATTCAGGGATTTTCAAGACGTTAGAGGACCAAGGTGGTAAAAGACACTCGTAGATTTGGTGTTGGTGCCATATGGCGCTAGCAGACAATGGCAGAATCAGGTGCGAGTGCTGCGCGTATGGGTGACCATGTGGATTGGTGGGTGCTCGGAAATGGCGCGATTCTGATTACGCTAATCAGAGAAATAAGAATGAGTTCGTTCTTCTTTTTCTTTTGTCAGAGCTTTCAGAGAGTAACATAGTGTTCCGTCTATGACAGCTATTCATTTCAAGTTAGAGCTGACGCTTTTCATCCTGGAGATGTAAATGCTACAATTCCTCAACCTTAATGTTCATCAAAATATCTCTATTATTTTACATGAACTGATAATACCACAAGAAAGTTCTCTCAACTTATTACCAATAACGATTTAGTAAATTTAGATAAAGATTTGTTCCATTGCTTCTTCATCGTCAGATTTTTTCAAAGCTTTTCCTAGATCATTGCCTCATCACTTATTTTTCCATTTAAACCATCAACACTGTCGATCATCTCCAGTATTCTCAAAATTAACAAAATCCTAAAACATTTCACTTTCCCTCACATCCCCTCATCACCTGTACACGCCAATTGTACCCAATCATTAAAAATGGTAGACCTTCAAATGATCGTCATTCATTGACTGATAAATTGTTAACAAAAACATTACGAAACTTGGTTTCTCCTTTTCGTTCTCGCCTCCTCTTTTTTAATGAACGGACTAACAAAATCATTTTGTCGCTTATCAACACAACGTCATCTGAAATTTTATTGCATTTTGTGCCGTCGATTTGAAAACCAGTTTACCAAATCCATATCCTTTGGATTTTCCTGATGCATCTATTAAACCTTAGAAGACAGACGGGTCCAACATTGGTTAGAATTTATCATAAAGAGTTTCATTGTCTATGCCCTTGTCGAGATTCTAATAAATAAATGGATCCACCTCCAGACTACTTAGGTCAGATCATGAGTACATTATCCGAATAGGCTTTCCGCTAAGGTAAACCAGCTACGTTAAGCCTCATCACATTTTCAGTCTGCATATAATTGATATACGATATCCAAGAGAGAAATTCTGTCAGGTATCTCTCACAGATGCTAACACTGAAGTGGGCCAATCCCTGAAGAGTTCTAGTAACTGACTTCCAAGAATATCGCTCCAAGATCCCCACATAAAAATTTCCTCTAGGATTCATTGTCTTCACATTAACAGAAAATTCCTAATTGTAGTTGTTCTAACATCTCATTCATGGCGTTTGGAAACAAAGACATCTCGTTCTTGGACCCGATTTTGTGCCATTGTGTTTATGCTTATATTTTTATCTCTTATCTTTGCTCCCCTGCTATCCGGAGAAAGGACTGAAATATCGATTCAATCAAACTAAAAATCCAAACCCCACCGAAACGTATGATTTTCAAACTACGCTGGTAGAGAATCAACTAGTCTACTTTTGCTTTTTCGTAATGGTATTATGGATATACATATTTAAATATGGTTGCTGGGATATATATATTTCCAAATGGTGGTGTCATGCCGACGTTATACTTATTTCAATGTCATGGGGATTTTCCAAAAGGTTCAAGTGGGGGTGACAAAGCTGACGCTTCTGGTTGTAGGGTTATTTTTTTCTTCAAGGAAATGCGTAGTTTTGTTATAATAATAGCTTAAAATTTTTAAATAAAATTTAAATAAAATGAGTAATAATACGAGACAATAAGAAACTTGTTGAAAAGGCTTAAGCTATTTTCATAATGCATTCAATAATTACATGTTGATGTGAATTTATATTTAATCAATTTGGAGTATCCAGATCACAATATCAATTACAATTCATTACTAGTGCATGACAACACCTCATCTTACTATAATGTTTGCAACCCTACCATACCAGTATCTCACTTTATGACTAGTTTTACAACCTCAAAAGTCTAAATAGGAGGCAACATTGGCCTTGTCTAATTTATATTTATATTGTTTTTCTCATAATTGAAGGTAAATTTTGTAATAATTCCTTGGTATCTTGTGTCATTTGAAGGAATTGTTGTGCTATTCTAGAATTGCAAAGATATTTTAACTATTTTGTGGACTTGAAAGACCATTTTTTCTTGTATGTTCAATTTATGAGAACTTTTCCCTTTAAATGATAGGTAAGCTACATGATTTTGGTGAACATAAAGACAGAAAGTGCATGGATGCTACCAAGAGTATGGAATTGGGATAAAAGATCTTTGTCAACTACAAAGTTTCTCAATTTACAGTCACATGTGAGCATTAGAAGGACATCAAAGAAAATTAGTAATTTCAAAGTATATAAAACAAGTTGTTAAATGGTATCATTCCTTTCATATCATAATTTTCAATCTTATTAATATGAATATTTAACAATAAAATTATATAGGTATTTATTATTTTCGATAATGTTATGAGTCTCCAACTTCTACTGATATTTTTCAAAGAGCCAAGATGTGCTTTATCATGCCCATATCCATGTGTTTAGAGGGTTGGGTCCGTGAATCATCACACACCCTGGCCTGGTGCCTTCAATTGAAACAAGAGAAATACATCCTCCATTTTGAAATATTTTTTGACTATTAGATTGAGAGTCGAACTTCCCAAAGAAAATTATACGATCTTCTCTCAATAAACCCTACAAAACATGGAATACCACTACCCTAGAGTGTTGATGAATCAAGCTTGACTATAATGTTCTTGAATAGGGAGGACTAAAGGATGTTTTTCATGGTTTCTCATGGCCTAATGTGATCAAGGAGTAGGAAAATAGTGCATTAGAGTGCATTTACTATGTATAGCACATTGGTAAGTGGCTAGAGAAGATGTAGGAGTTTTTCCTACTCATATTTTTAATTAATAAAATATTATGCTCCTTCTATTTCAAAATTTAAGTTAGGGATCAAACAAAAACTATTTTTTCATTAATGATTGTTCGCTAGAGGAAGGTTGTTTTTTTGGCTTGTTTTCTTGCAAGGACATTGTAGGTGGATTTCACGTCAAATTTTATCTTCATCTCACCCCAACTACATGTTGGTATTTGAGATATATCGAAATAAAATATTTTTGTTGCCACTTTTTCATGCTAATCATAAGTCATATTGCACATAAAAAATAAACAAGAATGGTACAAAGAGACCCTAGGGAGGTATAGTGAGAATCAACCAAATTAGATGTGTTACAGTCACCTTTGATAAACTACCATTCCACATAAAGTTCAATTTATGCCTTTATAGTTAACTCATAGCTATATCCTTACAAATGAACATGAATGGTATGTCAAAGTATTAGTATGAGTATTGATACTTGTAACATAGATATTATTTTAGTCAACAAAATATTTATAAATCGATCACTTAAACTAATAATTCAATTGATTTAAAATTTTATAATCTATTGATTCATCCATCATTGTTGCTGGTTTTAAAATTTACTATTTAAACGTGTTTATGGGATTTATAGTTATATTTTTTATGTTATTTTATAGACCGAAAATAAGATTATATTACATTATTTTGTTCAATTATAAAAGGGATGATACTTAGAATTTAACAAAAATGAGGTTGAGATTATATTTGAATATCTAGACAATCGATTTATCATATTTTTATTAACAAAATATTTTTTCTTACTAGTTTTGGAATTGTTTTGTGAAGGTGTTTTATGGGACTCCAATTGAATAATGATTTTATTTGAATTGAAGTAACAAAAAGCAATTTTTTTATTAATGGTTGTCTTCAATCGATAGAAAATGTATGTTTTTCATTTTTAGACACTTCTCTATTATCAACTTTAACTTTGCTTACACAAGCTTACATGGATTTTACAATGCATTAGTGAACATTTTTTACTCACCAGTGTGGAACATTTTTTTTCTCAACTCTGTCCTTCACTAGTTATTATGTTTATGTCATTTATAATTGAATAATACTTATCTATGATTTACCTCTAGGTAAAATAATTTGATTAATTGTTGTTTAATTTAGAGAAATTTGTTTCCTTTATATGGAAGGCTGCCTCGAGAAAGTATATGACATCTACCCTGGTTAGTTATTTACTAAAATGAGTTAGTTTGTGTTAGATTTAATTAATTAATGTATTTTCCCTATGGTTTTTGGGAGAGAATTGGAATTATTGTAAAGAGGAAAAGATTCATGAGATTATGGAAGGTTGAGGAAGATTCTATGGATTATTGGCAGATAAGGGATTGAAAGAGTAGATGTTAGGAGATTAGATGAGAGATGTTGGGGGTTAGGAGAGATTTGGGGAGTTGGTTTAGGATCTAGAACGCATTCTGTCTCCATATACTTATAAATAGTGAGTCTTTGAAGCATTAGAGGTAGAGGTAGAGTAGAAGAGAGAGTGGTGTGAGGGAGTAGATGTCACATGAAGCCAAGTTTCCTATAAAATATTATATTTTATTGATTAATCATTTCAATAATTGGGTGTACATTTATTTTCGTAGTATGTGCTTGTTTGTTTTTTGAATTGCAGGCTTGTGGTCCTCTGCACCATTTTTTTGGTATCAAAGACCACAGTTCATCTACGCGTTGTTGTGATTGCGAAGTGGGTGTATTTTCTAGGCCCATTAAACATGCATATAACCAACAAAACTCTCTAAATATTTCTCCTAATAAAGTTATATATAGAGAGGAAAGATCAAAATCAAAATCAAAATCTAGCAAAGAAAACTACTATTAGATTTTCATGTGATACTAGAAAATTATTTTCATTTGACAAAACCACATATTTGGAACCCATAGGGTCATTATCCATCTAAATGACTCACAAATCAAATAAATGTCAATATCTTTGTGAAAGTAAAACAAAATTAACACACATAAAAAATACAGATTTATACCTTAAACACAGTCATGGTGGAAAAGGCTTCAGCCTCACAGCTTCCTCACATATTTTCTCATTATTAAAGGAATATAGTATTACAACTAAATAGATAAGGAGACTGTGTCTCAAGATAGTGTGTGCTATCTTGGACACCTTGGTTGAGATAATTTCTCAACCAAACAGACACCAATATAGGAGCTACCTAAACTAACTCCTATCTTAGAGGAACAACATAATCTAAATAGTTAGACATAAATTCCTAACTTTTAGTATTAAATTTATTTATTTATTTATTTTTATTTATTATTTTTTATGAGAGAGGCTAAAATTCCTCCCTTCAATGATAAATCCAAAATAAGAACGAGGAACCATCTTCCAAGTTCTCATGTCGATCCTCAAAAATATTGCCTGAAAAACCACCAAAGCTGGATGTTCAAAAAATGCAATTTGAAGAGATCATGAGTCAGCTGCATGTCTGATTCATCTCTAAATTAAGCTTGACAACTCCATCACGTGAAAAGTTGCAAAAGGATTCATTTGTCCTTTGGTGAAATCAACATCCTTTGTCCACTGACAAAATTTGTTCAACACCCACTGGGTGATGACGTCAAAAACAACTCGTTGTTGCTTTTGTTGTGTTGAAAACTGCTCACTTCTTCTTTGTTGTCGACTACCCAGTGGAGTTTTTTTTGATGCCCACTAGCTGTTGAAGATGCCCACTGGCTACAGAAGCTGCCCACAAGTTGCTTTTGTATTTTTTTGAAGACTTTCAGTCTGACAACTGATGTCAATTTAATTGACATTTTTCCCCCTGTGTCAGCTGAATGGAGAGACACTTCTCTGGAAAGTATTCTTGAACTCCCCCCCTTCAAGTGTAGGATTTTTGCACTGGTGTACTCCCCTGTTCAACTGCATAAGAGTACCATCTTAATTTCACTCTCGGCTGCACTATGTGTGATTGTATTCGGTTTTTTTACTGAGAAAATATTTTGACTGTGGATGACCATTCCCAAGGATCAATCCATTCATAATGTATCTTCAATGCAGCCGATTGTTGGTGGTTGCGACATTTCTCTGAGGAATGATTGGGCTTGCCACAACGGTGACAAGGATGGATATGAAAACAACGATCTTCCATATGACTCGTTCTTTGAAAATGATAACATGTCGGTTTGACTGCAACTTCGGGTTTCATGCATTTCTGTTTGTCTGCAACTTTCTCAGAACTTGCTGAGGTGATTTTTTCAAGAAATATTGCACTAACTAACTTAATTGGCTTGGAATAATCTGGGATATGCAGGTTGGTATCATTGTTGACATATCCTAAGCCTCGTCGATTTTATATTTTTGTTTTTCTTCCCATGGCTTGATGATTGGTTTGGAAGAAAGTTGAACTTGAAAAACTGACACTTGAAGTTGTTTGGATGAATGGCTTAGAATCATCTGTATCTATATGGTTCAAATACTTAGAAGCATCAGTCTTCTCTTGTAACTCATTTCTCTGTAGTTGCGACTCCATTTTAAGGAACTCAATCATTTCATTTGTCTGTTGTAAATGCCATGAAAGATTAGCAAGAGTTGTTTTGCTGATTTGCACCATATATTTAGCAATTGGTGGGATCAAATTGTGAAGAATTTGTATCAACTAGATATATCGTGCCATGTGAACTCGCTCGCTTGAACTTAGGCTCACTTTTCTTGAACTTGATTTTAAATTTGGTGAATTGAACGTGCTCGCTTGATGGTAATGACATGCTCACTTGCTTGTTGCTTGAGGAACACGTTTGCTTGTGCTGGGTCACTTGATTAAGTTTATCATGCTTGCTTGCTTGGTTTCTTGTATAGCATTCTTGCTTTCACTGGCTCACCTGATTGAGTTTATTATGCTCGCTTGCTTCAGAATTTGCTTGATCTCTTGGTGAAAATTGTTTTGCTTTTTTCACACTCACTGGAACTCACGCTCGCTTGTTATAGATTTCAACTTGCTTGATTGGTGTTAGAGTTGAACTCGCTTGTTTCCTTTGATGGTTGCTGCAATAAAATTCACGTTGGCTCGCTTGATGTTTTGAACTTTGTACTCACTTGATGGAACTTTCTTGAATGAATATTCATGCTCGCTTGATGATGATCGCTTTGCTTGAATGCTCGACTAAACTAGCTTTATTACTTCACGCTCACTTGAAGGAATACTCATGCTCGTTTGCAGGAGATGTGAACTTGTTTTTTGTTTTCTTTAGAGTTAAAACTCATGGACTCACTTGATTCTGAAAAGAAGGGTGTCGAACACTGTCGAAAATGCACCCAAAAATGCTTACAATGATTTTAATGATTCACTTAAGACAATGAATTCACTTGTCTTAATTTGACTTACTGGAACAGAATTGATGCTCTTGAATTCTTATCAATTCAAAAATAGGGTGTCAGTTTCAACCAAGAGTGCACCCTTACAATCCAACTCGGATTAAAAGTTCTTAAATTTATGTGCAAGACTAATGATGTAGACTTTGCTTTAAAATGCATTAGGTTGAATGTATTGAGTGAATTTGCTTGTAGAGGTAGAATTTTGATGTTGAAAATCTTTGATTATGTGTTTTAGTGGCACAAATGCATGTGTTGAGTTTAATTATCCTTCCTTGCAGCTACTTCGCTACAAGTGTTGTGCTTGCTTGCATTGAACTTTATGTGTGTGTTAAATGAGATCATTTATGTGTCAAAACTAAACACAACTCATAAGCAACATCATGAAGCCATAAAAACACTCGCCATCACAAACACACATGGTGTACCTGAGATCCCCTTATTCAATTTCAGGCGGATCTAGGACACCATCACCAAAAAATGATATCTTTATTAAGTATTGAGTACATAATAAATCTCCACCTTCAAGTAATGAAAATGCCAAGCTCACAACCTGTGGAAGCAATTTGTCTTCAAAATCTAGATATTCACCAACTCAATCTCTCTCAAAGAAAAATGCTACTTGGAATCACAACAATGACTTTCCCTTATCACTCAAAATTTACAAAATATGCACCTTTTTACTCCAAAAATTCCAAAATATACCCCAAATTGGACCTTATTTCTCCATACATCCCATTAAATTATTAAAATAATTTAATGTACTTTATTACAAAATTAATTACAATCTTCACCCTTATAACTCCCAAAATATTTTATCCACTTCTCTCTCCTAATTCACTCACCACTAAGAAAATACCATGATTTTACTAAGTCTCTCTTTAAATAAAAAAATTATGAGTTCACTTTTGAAGACTTAATAAGCAAAACGGTGTCACTTAAAGTTTCTTTTCAAACTTTACAACCTACGTATGTAAAGTTATATTAACCATTCAATTTACATACTCCACTTTTAAAGCACACGTTTAATTTTTTTTTTTTTTAGAAGTTACTTATGGCATCATAAAAGTGTTCAACGATATTGCAACTTTTGTACCCTCGTATTGTTGAAAATTCTACACGATATCACAAAAGAGTTTAAATATGTTGTTCATGAGCTTTCTGGCACTGTGATTCATGTTCCATTTCGTACAGCCTTAGATCCTCCACCATATCTGCAGCAGTTCACACGCAAGTCAATAAGCCATGCTCGGCTCTGTAATCACACTCGATTTGGAGAACGATTTCTTATGCAGACTCGAAAATTGCTAGCGGCTTAAAAAAAAAAAAACATGCATTGATATGCAACTCAAGACATGGGTTCAAATCCAGTGGGCAATGTCGATTGCTACTTATGAATTCACACAAGTACGCTTTATTTAATATATTTACATTGAGCTTCAACGCAAACTTGAAAACGCATGATTAGAAACTTCGCCATCGTGAAGTAGTGTTCTTGCAAACAACTTTAATTTTTACACACGTCCATGGATTGAAAATTCATGCTCTTCACTCCACATGACCATAGATTGCAAAAAGATTCCATAAACACTACATTGGAACAAAACATATAATTTCTACACCGATGCTTCATTATCTCCATAGGTCACGGAGCCTCGCAGGCTTCACGATGCTGGTCACTCCATAAGCAGCTCTTCAACATCCACCCCACAAGAAGGTAATTTTTGGGTTCTGATACATTTCTATAAATAGGTGAGCTCTTGAAGCATAGAGGTAGAGGTAGAGGTAGAAGAGTGTGTGTGTGTGAGGAGAGGTCAAGCATGAAGCCAAGTTCTCTATAAATATTATATTTTATTGATTAATCATTTCAGTAATTGGGTGTACATTTATTTTCGTAGTATGTGTTTGTTTATTTTTTGAATTGCAGACTTGTGGTCCTCTGCACCATTTTCTTGGTATCAAAGACCACAGTTCATCTACGCGTTGTTGTGATTGCACAGTGCTAGTATTTTCTAGGCCCATTAAACATGCATACAACCAACAAAAATCTCTAAATATTTCTCCTAATAAATTTATATATAGAGAGGAAAGATCAAAAGAAAAATCAAAATCTAGCAAAGAAAACTACTATTAGATTTTCAATCCATTTTCATGTGATACTAGAAAATTATTTTCATTTGACAAAACCACATATTTGGAACCCATAGGTTCATTATCCACCTAAATGACTCACAACTCAAATAAATGCCAATATCTTTGTTAAAGTCACACAAAATTAACACACATAAAAACATACAGATTTATACCTTAAACACAGTCATGGTGGAAAAGGCTTCAGCCTCATGGCTTCCTCACATATTTTCTCATTATTAAAGGAATATAGTATTACAATTAAATAGATGAGGAGACTGTGTCTCAAGATAGTGTGTGCTACTTGGACACCTTGATTGAGATAATTTCTCAACCAAACAGGCACCAATATAGGAGCTACCTAAACTAACTCCTATCTTAGAGGAACAACCTAATCTAAAGAGTTAGACATAAATTCCTAACTTCTAGTATTTATTTAATTAATTAATTTATTTTTATTTATTATTGTTTTATGTGAGAGGCTAACATTCCTCCCTTCAATGATAAATCCAAAATAATAATGAGGAACCATCTTCCAAGTTCTCATGTCGATCCTCAGAAATATTTCCTGAAAAATCGCCAAAGCTGGATGCTCAAAAAATGCAATTTGAAGAGATCATGAGTCAGCTGCATGTCTGATTCATCTCTAAATTTTGCTTGAAAACTCCATCACGTGAAAAGTTGCAAAAGGATCCATTTTTCCTTTGCGTGAAATCAACATCCTTTGTCCACTGAAAAAATTTGTTCAACACCCACTGGCTGACGATGTCAAAAACAACTGGTTGTTGCTTTTGTTGTGTTGAAAACTTCTCACTTCTGCTTTTCTGTCGACTACCCACTAGAAATTTTTTTGATGCCCAATAGCTGTTGAGGATGCCCACTGGCTACAGAAGATGCCCACGGGCTTCTTTTGCTATTTTTTTCAAGACTTTTAGTCTCACAACCAATGTCAATTTAATTGACATTTTGCCCCCTGTGTTAGCTAAAAGGAGAGACACTTCTCTGGAAAGTATTCTTGAACTCCCCCCCTTCAAGTGTAGGAGTGTTTCACTGGTGTACTCCCCCGTTCAACTGCATGAGAGTACCATCTTATTTTCACTCTCGGCTGCACTATGTGTGATTTTATTTGGTTGTAGAACTGAGACAATATTTTGACTGTGGATGACCATTCCCAAGGATCGATTCATTCATAATGTATCTTCAATCTAGCTGATTGTTGGTGGTTGTGACATTTCTCTGAGGAATAATTGGGCTTGCCACAATGGTGACAAGGATGGAGATGAAAACACTGATCTTCCATATGACTGTTTCTTTGATAATGAGAACATGTCGGTTTGACTACAACTTCAAGTTGCGTGCATTTTTGTTTGTCTACAACTTTCTCAGAACTTTCTAAGGTGATTTGTTCAATAAATCTTGCACTAATGAACTTAATTGGCTTGGAATAATCTGGGATATGCAGGTTGGTGTCATTGTTGACATATCCTAAGCCTCGTCAATTTTTGTATTTTTGTTTTTCTTCCCATGGCTTGATGATTGGTTTGAAAGAAATTTGAACTTGAAAAACTGCGGCACTTGAAGTTGTTTGGATGAATGGTTTAGAATCATCTGTATCTATATGGTTCAAATACTTGGAAGCATCACTCTTCTCTTGCAACTCATTTCTCTATAGTTGCGACTCCATTTGAAGGAACTCAATCATTTCATTTGTCTATTGTAGATGCCCTAAAAGATCAACAAGAGTTGTTTTGTTGATTTGCACCATATCTTTAGCATTTGGGAGGATCAAATTGTGAATAATTTTTATGAACTAGATATATTGCGCCATGTGAACTCGCTCTCTTGAACTCAGGCTCACTTGTCTTGAACTTGATTTGAACTTTGGTGAATCGAATGTGCTCGCTTGATGGTAATGACACACTCACTTTCTTATTTCTTGAGGAGCACGTTTGCTTGTGCTGGGTCGCTTGATTGAGTTTATCATGCTCTCTTGCTTCAGAATTTGCTTGATCTCTTGGTGAAACTTGTTTTTCTTTTTTCACACTCACTGGAACTCACGCTTGCTTGTTGTAGATTTCAACTTGCTTGATTGGTGTTAGAGTTGAACTCGCTTGTTTCCTTTGATGGTTGCTGCAATAAACTTCACGTTGGCTCTCTTGATGTTTTGAACTTTGTACTAACTTGATGGAACTTTCTTGAATGAATATTCATGCTCGGTTGATGATGATCGCTTTTCTTGAATGCTCGATTGAACTAGCTTTATTACTTCATGCTCACTTTAATGAATACTCACGCTCGTTTGCAGGAGATGTGAACTTGTTGTTTATTTTCTTTAGAGTTAAAACTCATGGACTCACTTGATTCTTAAAAGAAGGGTGTCGAACATTGTCGAAAATGCATCCAAAAATACTTACAATGATTTTAATGATTCACTTAAGACAATGAATTCACTTGTCTTAATTTGACTTACTAGAAGAGAATTGATGCTCTTGACTTCTTATCAATTCAAAACAGGGGTGTCAGTTTCAACCAAGAGTGCACCCTTACAATCCAACTCAGATTAAAAGTTCTTAAATTTATGTGCAAGAGTAATGATGTAGACTTTGATTTAAAACACATTAACTTGCTTGTATTGAGTGAATTTTCTTGTTGAGGTAGAATGTTGATGTTGACAATCTTTGATTATGTGTTTTAGTGGCGCAAATGCATGTGTTGAATTTAATTATCCTTCCTTGCAGCTACTTCGCTACAAGTGTTGTGCTTGCTTGCATTGAACTTTATGTGTGTGTTAAATGAGATCATTTATGTGTCAAAACTAAACACAAACCATAAGCAACATCATGAAGCCATAAAAACACTCACAATCACAAACACACATGGTGTACCTAAGATCACCTTATTCAATTTTGGGTGGATCTAGGACACAATCACCAAAAAATGATATCTTTATTAGGTATTGAGTACATAAGAAATCTCCACCTTCAAGTAATGAAAATGCCAAGCTCACAACCTGTGGAAGCAATTTGTCTTCAAAATCTAGATATTCACCGACTCAATCTCTCTCAAAGAAAAATGCTACTTGGAATCACAACAATGAATTTCCCTTATCACTCCAAATTTACACAATATACACCTTATTACTCCAAAAATTACAAAATATACCCCAAATTGCACCTTATTTCTCCATACATCCCATTAAATTATTAAAATAATTTAATGTACTTTATTACAAATTAATCACAATCTTCACCCTTATAACTCCCAAAATATTTTATCCACTTCTCTCTCCTAATTCACTCACCACTAAGAAAATACCATGATTTTACTAAGTGTCTCTTTAAATAAAAAAATTATGAGTTCACTTTTGAAGACTTAATAAACAAAAAGGTGTCACTTAAAGTTTCTTTTCAAACTTTACAACCTACGTATGTAAAGTTGTATTAACCATTCACTTTACATACTCCCCTTTTAAAGCACACCTTTAATTTTTTTTTTTTTGAGAAGTTACTTACGGCATCATAAAAGTGTTCAACGATATTGCAACTTCTGTACCCTCCTATTGTTGAAAATGCGACATGATATCACAAAGGAGTTTAAATATGTTGTTCATGAGATTTCTGGCACTGTGATTCATGTTCCATTTCATACAACCTTGGATCCTCCACCAGATCCGCATCAATAAACACGCAAGTCAATAAGCCATGCTCGACTCTGCAATCACACCCGATTTGGAGAATGATTTCTTATGCAGACTCGAAAATTGGTAGCGGCTTAAAAAAAAAAAAAAAAACATGAATTGATATGAAACTCAAGACATGGGTTCGAATCCAGTGGCCATCTCCGGTTGTTACTTATGACTTCACACAGGGACGCTTTATTTAATCTATTTACATTGATCTTCAACGCAAACTTGAATACACATGATTAGAAACTTCGCCATCATGAAGCAATGTTCCTGCAAACAACTTTAATTTTTACACACGTCCATGGATTGAAAATTCATGCTCTTCACTCCACACAGCCACGAATTGCAAGCAGATTCCATAAACACTGCATTGGAACAAAAAATATAATTTCTACACCAATGTTTCATTATCTCCACAGGTCACGTAGCCTCACGGGCTTCACGATGCTAGTCACTCCACAAGCAGCTCTTCAATGCTGCTCCTTAACAGCCACCCCACAAGAAGGCAATGCGAGACGAGTATCAAGGGACATATAAAACTCGACAGAGCTGAATGTTTTAATTTTTAAGGCAAAATCATTTTATTCTTATAAACATGATGATTTTTGAATGTTTCAAGTGCCTCCTGCACAAATTTCTACAACAATAAAGACTTGGATGTGGCAAATATTACTGGTAACACAAACAGAAAATCTGGCTTTAAAGAAGATTTCACTACTAATGCCGCTGAAAACAATCACTGCAGCAACTTAAAACTTCATAGTATTCCAATGAATCTATTTTGAAATGAAAGCATTGTCAGTGCATCCATTAAACTTTTTCAATTATATGAAGCGATCGATTTATGTACTTAGAATCACTTAAAATTATAAAATAGAAGCATCAGCCAAATTAACACGAGTTTTCGATCATGAGGTCTTCAGGATTTTCAAGCAAAAATTTCTTCAAAATAGAATGAAAAACTAATCATCGAATTGAAGAGATTTGAACCATAAATTATCTTCCAAGCACAAATAATGCCTCAAAGGGAGGACAGAGAACCATAAATCATTTTACATTATAGAATGAAGAAAATCACTAGCATATCATGAACTGGTGTTCACAGAAAAGGGAGGATGAATAACCACTGTGAATACTCCAAGAAAATCTGGTACAAGATAAAAATAGTAAATGGAATGTCACCGCTTCCATAAACCGTAGTTACAGGATCTCCATACCAAGTCCTTTCTTGAATCCACTTCAATAACAAATCAAATATGTTCACAACACCTCAAAATTTTCTTTGAGTTCCTTAGAGGATGTCTTATACAAGTCTCAACGCAAGTCTCCATAGGTGGCTTCACTTAATGCCAATCATAGAGAAATTCAACTTGCAATATGCCACGCTCGGTAGGTATCCAATTCACATCTCCAACACAATCTTCACACACTCCATAGTGCAAATATGACTTCACTCAAACACTGATTTATTCAGCAAACATTCATGCAGATTCGACTTCACACAACACACAATTCATTATTTAAAAACATCACATACACCCAACATCACCATCACCGTATGCTCCGACACCACATGTTGAAAATCACACACTATTAACACACATAAAAACATACAGATTTATACCTTAAACACAGTCATGGAGGAAATGGCTTCAGCTTCACGGCTTCCTCACATATTTTCTCATTATTAATAGAATGTAGTATTACAATTAAATTGATGAGGAGACTGCGTCTCAAGATAGTGCGTGCTATCTTGGACACCTTGGTTGAGATACTTTCTCAACCAAACAGACACCAATATAGGAGCTACATAAACTAACTCCTATGTTAGAGGAAAAACCCAATCTAAAGAGTTAGGCATAAATTCCTAAATTTTAATATTTATTTTATTTATTTTATTTTTGGATTTATTATTGTTTTATGAGAGAGGCTAACATATCTTTGGCCAGCAGTCTAATTTCTTTTGTTACCAAATAGAACATATTTTCACATAATAATTAAATATTCCACTTAAATCAAATACCTTTTGAATGCATGTGGCATTCGATATCATGGTAGGAAAAATCTTATCATTATTCTTATCCCACAAATACAAATTCACATATCGCTCAAATGTAGTTGAGCACTAAAGGCCCTCACTGATAAACGCAAGTGCATTAATAGTATCAATGTAGATATATTTTTCCCTTCCCCTTGAAGCCATTTCTGCAACAAACTTTGAGATATTTTTGGGAACTGACAATGATTTCAATGCACTATAGGTATAGGTCAATGCTATGCTAAACAAGAACCACTTGTTACTACTTTTTCTACGAAATCTATTCTACAAGACATTTCTAATATATAGAAACTCAGTATGCCAAAATATGCATTTACAAAAAACAACATAAATAAATTGCATAATCTAAACCCACAACAATTTTGGATATAAAACAATTGAAATTTTGACACGATGTTTAGAAAATATGCATAGTTTTTTTTGAACTTAGATTAAAATTGTAAAATTGTAGGATTTTTCCCTACAAGAATAATTGGTGATATCCTTAAATTCTATGCCTTTTTCCATTTCCGATAGATGTTACCATTATGTATGTGAAATATTTTTTATGAAATAAATAGGAATTAAAAAAAAACCAAGTAGATTTTGTCGTGAAATAGCACAAATAGTTTAAAAACCAAATCTTGAAATTTGCAAATCAGTTACTCCATGTAAAAAACAAATTAAATGTGAATCTTTTCCCATTAATGGCGTCTAGGTTAGAAGCTATCAATAACTACATCCACTACTATATTGATGTTAGTGTAGAGGTAATAAAATTTACGTTTTCAATTATATGTTGATATGTTTATTTAAGCAAATGGATATCAAATTGTTAATTTCATTATACCATCTATGAAAATGGAGAAACAACACTCCGCACAATTGGTACGAGATGAAATAACCTAGGTTCTGGGTTGAGGAATCCAACAGAACAAGAAACATACAACAACAAGAAGCAAACAAATTTATAGTCCTAATGCTTAAACTAGAAAAGTGTGAAGACGAGGTCATACCCTTAAGTCCTACATTTCAAGGTGATCTCGTAGGGTTCAAAACCCTCTGCACCTCCTAGTGCTACAAAACATTAATATCACAAACATCAGGAATGGGACAGAGCTTATTTATTGATGAATGTAAAAATGTGTGGAGGAATACCGCGTGATTCAACCACAGATCCAAGCTGAACCATCTTCCAGATCTGTCCAGCCCAAGCTTCAACAATCTCCTTCCAAAATCATAGACATGGATGCCATATAAGAGGAATGAACATCTCCATGAGGGGAACAAGGGTTTCCACGATCTAGGAAGTGGAGGAGGCACAGGGATAAATAAGACTCGATCATGGATTAAATGGCTATAATATCAATAACTATCTCCCTCCCTCCATAAGGCCTTCCCATGAGGTTTATTTATACCACCCCAAAAATGTTGTTTCGGTTGGATACAGTAAGGCCACAGGCTCCTGTAGGTAGGCTTCCGGTGCAACCCATAAACCCCACCCATAAAATAAGGAATTATATATATATTTTCATATTCCAAATTATATATGCGAGTTGGGTATAACTAGAGTCGTATGTGCAAGTAGTTTTGAGAGGGTTGAGTCGTGTATGGAATTCAAAATAATGTTTTTTAGGTAAAGGACGAAGTCTGAAGGGAAAGGTTTGCCCAAGGCCATGACTCAGAACATGAAGTATACAGAGGTGGAAAATGATGCTATAATTACAATGAAAGAGTTTTTTTTTCTTGTTATTATCCTTTCTTTCGTTTCTATGTACTATAATTTTTCAATTCTGCCTATTTTCTATATGCAGTATATGCCTCCCACATTGATTACAATTACCGAGAAAACTTAAGCTATAACATTATTATTATTTATTGTTTTTTCACAATTGGTAAAATTTATTATAAAATAATTTCATTTAATTAATAAAGATCATAATTAAAATAGTGTATATATATAACATGAGTTATATAAATACTTCATTCTACAGATGCATTCATTCCTTTCAAAGCCTCCAGACACGCACAACCAATTTCTCACAACTAGTTCTACATCCATTAACGTTTAACAAATAATCATTGACAATTAACTACTGTAACTTTTATGACTTTCAACATAAGCTTTAATATAGATTTCACAGAACAAAAATATTCTCACAATAAAGTAGGTTTCTATGTTCAGTCGGTCTTATTTAAAAATTTATTTTTTTTAGAAATCAAACAATATATATCTATAATCAAATCTCTTACAGAAACTTGTTTACAATTGAACATTGCTAAACAAAGATATGAAACCTTTTCACAATGCTTTAGAAAAATAGTTCTCATGGTTTATTGTATAATAATTAGTAGAATGAAAAATTTGTACAATGAAACACTGATGTGTGTCATTTTCACTTCTCTATATGCATTGATAGATAAATACAAATGCAACAGAATAGTTACACTTTGTAGCCCAAAATCCCTCAATAGATATCAGCATAGTGAATTATATTCATTTTCAAATGCTAGTGACAACATATGCAATATATACAACCTCAGATTTAAAACATAATCTAAGAATTATTGAAATAAATAGCAAAGTGTTTGAGTATTAGAACAGTGTAAAAAAAATTTCATTTTAATTATTATTCATTACAGAACACTCGACAATATATAAAATAAAAAGGAAAATAGTGGAAAATAGTTGTTCAATTACTTGTTTCGATATAACGTTTGATAGGGCCCTATATTACTAATGTAGTCCCTTATTGTTTTTAGTGTAGCCCCCTTATTGTTATTGTTGTAACCATGTAGTACCCATATTGTTATTATTGTGCCCCATAGTAACCCACTATTGGTATTTTTGTGCCCTTATATTATTATTCTTAGGTCGACTAGGATTATATTGTGGCCCCATGGACTCCTATATATAGAAACAAGGTTTTTTCATTTGTAACATCCAAGAATTGCTCATTTATGTAATGTAAAGGAGGCTACCCCCTCAATGTGGCTGATTTGTAAGGCGTTGATCTCTCTTTTCTTCTATTTTGGGAGTTGGTTTCAAAACAATGGTAATCAAAGCTTTTGATTCTATGGTTTCGTTGCTTCAAACAAGTCATCGTAGCATTTTCTCTTTAACCTTTTTTATACGAAGGTTGAGATGCTAAAAAAAAACCCCGTTTGTGAAGAAATCCTGAGGAATTTCATGTAAAAACCCAAACTCACCCTAAAACATAGATGATTTTCAACTACCCAGAAAGAGAATCAGAACCCACCACTTTTTACTTGGCAGATTTATAGACTCTTTTACTGTAATCCTTTGTAGCCACATTAAAAATGCATAGAGGGGGAGTGGTGAGAATGAAACACCATTTCAATGGTAATGGTGATATACATACTTGAATTTGGTCATTGGTATTTTCAAAATGTGGTGGTGTCAGGCCGACGTTATACTTATTTTAATGTGTTCGATGGGATTTTCCAAAAAGGTGCACGTGGGGTGACATGTCGATGTTTCAAAGTTGTAGGATTTTTCTTTATGATTCAGCCCTTTATTATGATCAAAATAGTTTAAAATTTAAATAAAATGATTATAACAAGAAAAATTTGATAAGGGAGTTCGATAAGTTTTACGAACAAATTCAATAAAATAGTTTGTTATTATTTTATATTCTATCACTTTTTATATTTTATAAACAAGGAAGAGGCATGTCATATGTATTATGGTCGTAGGATTTGTCTTCATGAGTCATCCCTTTATTATGATGAAAATAGTTTAGAATTTAAATAAAATGATTATAACAAGGAAAATTTGATAAGGGAGAAGTTTTACGAACAAATTCATTAAAAGAGTTTGTTACTATTTTATATTCTATCACTTCTTTTTTTTTTAACAAGAAAGAGGCATGCCATATGTATTATGGTCATAATAGTTTAAAATATGTATTATGGTCACAATATGTTAAAATTTAAATAAAATTATTATAAAAAGGATAATCATGGTCACTTCTGTTGATTATCCTTAACTGAGATAGTGAACAAATGTCTTGAAGGATATATTCATTATTTCGTATCTGGTACAAAAATGCAATGGGTCAAGTGGTTGCCTCTGGCTAAATGGTGGTATAACACTTAGTTCCATACTGTAGCAAAAATGACCCCATTTATGGAACTTTATGGGTATCATCCACCATCCATCACATCATATTTAAGAGAAATTCTAAGGTTCAAGCAGTGGAAGATCATATCAAGCATCAACAAAAAGTTGTTAAACTCTTAAAGGATAACCTAAATTTAGCACAAAATCGAATGAAACAACACACAGATAAACATCGTAAAGAGAGAAGTTTTGATATAGGAGACTGGGTATTTTTATGGCTACAACCATACAAACAAATGTCCCTCAGGCAAGCTAATAAGGATAATAAATTATCACCAAATTACTATGGTCCTTACAAGGTATTGCAAAATATTTCTACTATGGAATACAAATTGGAGCTTCTTGCTTCTTCTCGAGTGCATCTATTTTTGCCATGTTTCATGCTTAAAGAAGGTTATACATGACAAAATTACAGTTCAAACAATATTTCCATAACTTGGTGACAAACATACAATCGAGGTTTAGAGGCAGCTGGGATTTTATTTAATAACTTGTTAATTCTAGAGTTAAAATATTTGATCTTTCTAACTGTATTAACTTTTAAATTAGATATATCATTGATTAATAACGCAATTGTCCTATTATCACCAAATTTAGCAAGAAATAATTCCTTAAAAGTGTTCCAATTTCCTATAGAACCTGAAGGGAGGGAAAAATACTAGGATCCCACAGATGCTCGGAATGTGTATGGAAACAATCTAACTACAACATCGTCATCTTAAACACCGTTAATATTCATGGCTAACATAAAATTATTTAGATGTTCTTCAGCAATAAGACCATCATCAAGATTATACTTTGGTAACCATTTTCCTAGATGATCTGGGATAGGATGTGAATTTACCATTTGAACGACACCTGGATTGACCCATGTTAATTTGGGAATTTCTTGACTTGCTGATTGCGAAGATGAGATGGTAGCTCCAGAAGTAGATGTGGAAGGTGAAGAACATCTAGATAATTTTATGTTAGGCATGAATATTAACGACGTTTAAGATGAAGATTTTTTAGTTAAATTGTTTCGATACACTTTCCGAGCGTAACCATTTTCCTAGATGGTTTGGGATAGGATGTCAATTTACCATTTGAACGACACCTGGATTGACCCATGGTAAGTTGGGCATTTCTTGAATTTTTGATTGCGAAAGTGAGATGGTAGCTCTAGAAATAGATGTGGAAGGTGAAGAACTAACTACTAGAGTAGTACTACTTACAGTAGCACTAATTGTTTGAGCAGAAATGGGTTGATTAGAAGAGAAGGTGGGGGTAAATGGAGATGAAGATGATGTGATCTCAGTGATTCTTGATTAAGATGTTGATGTGATAGATTTATTATGATGATATAATATAGAAAACTCGAAAGGAGTTATCCCAAGTTTTTGACTTTGTGATCAGGTTAACACACCAGTACCTCGAAACTTGGATGTAATACTTTCTTCGGAAATTCCCAGATTAACTCTTTTATTTGGATATATAGATATTTTTTCTAACCTCTCAATCAAAGAATGAACTTCAGGGGACTGAAGAATATGATCTAAATAAGGTCTACGAGGTAATGTTTTAGGAGATGTAAGTAATTTCTGTAGACCTTTAGACTTATGACTTGGAGATAGTGAACGATATCTAGAAGTTGTAGAAGTTTTTGAGGGAGATTGAATCTTACATTGGCTTTTAAATTGAGATTCAACTTTATATGCCATACATAGTCAGATGCCCTCCTTCTAGCACCAAAAATCTTGAAGGCTGGAAAGTGACTTCCTCAACATTAGGGATTCCACCCGGTCGCATCCTTAAAACAACTCCTTTTCCGTTGAAAATTGTAGGCCCAGAAGTAGATGTGGATGGTGAAGAACTAACAGCTGGACTAGTACTACTTATAGTAGCACTAATTGTTTGAGTAGAAATGGGTTGATTAGAGGAGAAGGTGGGAGTAAATGGAGATGAAGATGATGTGATCTTAGTGATTCCTGATTCAGATGATGATGTGGTAGATTTCTTATGATGAGATAAAATAGGAAAATCAAAAGGACTTATCCCATGTTTTTCACCTTTTGATCGGGTTAACACACCAGTGCCTCGAAACTTGGATGTAATACTTTCTTCAGAAATTTCTAAATTAATTCTCTTATCTAGAGATATATATATTTTTTCTAACCTCTCAATCAAAGACTGAACTTCAAGAGACTCAGGAATATGATCTAAAGAAGGCCTATGAGGTAATGTTTTAGGAGATGTAAGTAATAGCTCTACAACTTTAGACTTATGACTTGGAGATAGTGAACGAGATCTAGAAGTTATAGAAGTTTTGGAGGGAGATTGAATCTTATGTTGGCTTTTCAATTGAGATTCAACCTTATATGCCATACATAGTCAGATGCCCTCCTTCTAGCACCAAAAATGTTGAAGGCTAGAAAATGACTTCCTCAACGTTAGGGATTCCACCCAATCATAAGCATAAAGCAATTCATTTTCCATTGAAAATGGTAGGCCCAGAAGTAGATGTGGATGGTGAAGAACTAACTACTAGGCTAGTACTACTTACAGTGCACTAATTGTTTGAGAAGAAATGGGTTGGTTAGAAGAGAAGGTGGAAGTAAATGGAGATGAAGATGATGTGATCTCACTGATTCCCAATTAAGGTGCTGATGAGGTAGATTTCTTACTATTAGATAAAATAGGAAACTCGGAAGGAGTTATCCCAAGTTTTTCACTTTGTGATCGGGTTAAAACACCAGTACCTTGAAACTTGGATGTAATAATTTCTTCATAAATTTCAAGATTAACTCTCTTATTTGGAGATATATATCTTTGTTCTAACCTTTCAATCAAAGATTGAACATCAGGGGAGTCAATAATATGATTTGAGGAAGGTCTACGAGGTAATGTTTTAGGAGATGCAAGTAATCACTCTACAACTTTAGACTTCTGACTTGGAGATAGTGACTGAGATCTATAAGCTGTAGAATTTTTCGAGGGAGATTGAATCTTACATTGGCTTTTCAATTGAGATTCAAATTTATATGCCATACATAGTCATATGCCCTCCTTCTAGCGCAAAAAATGTTGAAGGTTGGAAATTTACTTCCTCAACATTACAGATTCCACCTGGTCGTGAGTTTAAAACAACTCCTATTTCATTGAAAATGGTAGGTCCGAATGGGAATAAAGGGACCATTTTCCCATATAAAAAGAGTTTATATAACAAGAGAAATGAAATCAACACTAACAGGGTTATTTATTCTAATGTTAACATAAATTAAAACTAATCTAACTTTTTCCCAAGATTGGATTATGATCTATGATTAAGGCATAAGATTTCACAAGAATGAAATAATATAGATCATCGCATACTTCAATGAATATAAGCACATTTATGAAACTAAATCAATTTAATTGAGTTAGTTGATGAAAAACATTAATCAGATAAAATATTTCTAAGTCTACCATCTAACAGCATATCATTCAATACATTATATCAGCAGTAATAAGAACATATATCACTTCAATGCTTTATCATAATGAAACTAATAAAAAAAATAAGTTTTCTACAATATCAGAAACATAAAAAAATAAATATACATATAATAATACTTGTTGACTCATAGATTTAAATCTGAAAAGATAGCTTGAAAGGTTAAAATTTTCAATTAGATAAATTTTGATGGATTGTAGATTTCTGTGGTGTAGATTTTTAGAATCAAAGCTTGGAATCTCCACAGTTCTCATTTTTAATTCTACGTTTCAGGTCTAAAACAAGATCCATCATCAGGACAAATAGATAAATTTTGATCAAATAGTAGTGTGAGTTTCAAAAGTAATCTTCTCAAAATTTTGGGCCCCTTTCTAAATGCATGAAAGGAGTTTAAATGTTAATTAATATTACAAAAATAGAAGACTTGTAGAAGAAGTATTCTAATATTACTGTAAACTATAAAACTAGAAGCTAGGAAAATAAAATACATAAGTTATAACCCCATATGACAGTTTCCTGGATTCATTGTCTAGATGTTCTTTGAGTTGGCTTTCTTTGATCATGTGTTCGATTTGGGGGGGATGAAATAGCTGCATTCTCATCTGGCCCATTAATAATGTATCGTTGAGTGTCATAAGAAACTAAGCTACTACAATGGAGAGGCACCTCAATATTATCAATTGATTATGAGGGTTTATCAACAAGTAGAATTAAATCTCCATATTTAACCTTGTCAAATTTTCTATGTCAAGAGCTTTTCTATTTGATGTCTCTTGCCAGGATTGTTTTGATTTATGGAAAAGTGTCTTTTGATGCTTCAAGAATCAAATTGGCTTTTAGAAGAGAATATTTTATATATTTAGAGATGTTGGAAGATAAATTCTTAGCTCTGATAATAGCTAATTGAACATTCTTCATTTTAATATCCCAATATCCAAATATTATAACTTTGATTGATTCTTCAAGACATGGGAGTTCGACTCCTCTACCCTCTGCAATATCTTGCCAATCAATTTATTTTGACACTTTGTCATCAATTTCTTCATAATAAGTCCTTAGATTGGAAATCTAAGTAACTAGCTGATCACTGGTCTTGACTTGCTCCTGAATCTGATTGTACTTATGATAGAAAACTTCTTGCTATGTTGCCAATAATGCTTTTAAATCAGTTTCTTCTTTCTCTACTTCATTGATTTCGGGCTTCTATTGGAGCTTTTCAATATTCTACTACATTTGATGAATTAAATGATCTTTTTCTTTAACTTCATTTTTCTATTTGAGCTTGAGTCCTTCAAACTATTGTTGCAGATCATTAATGCTTGTCTGAAGCTCTTGCTCGATTCTTTGCTTTTCATCAGAGAAAACTTGCTCTAGTTGATCAATTTTCTTGTCTTTTTCTAAAATCAATGATTCAACCTCCGTTGCCTTGTCAATTGTTGCATTTGCATAAGCACTTGCAAATTGAGATAATATATTAGGCTCTTTTCTTGGTGATGATTGAGTTCCTTTCCAAAGGACTCACATTAACGTTGAATCGATAGGTAGTTTGAGAGATTCTTATATCTTTCTCTTATTCTTTGATCTGGTCACGAGAGCTTTGTATTTCGGTATAAAACACATCCAATGGTAGTATCTCTTCAACTTTCAAGACTGATTCAGTAGTAGGAAATACCGTAATGATTTCCATATATTGGGCTGGTGTTTCCTCTGGTTTTTCCTTTGTATCATTGCTTCGTTTAATCTGGTTCTGTTCAAGAATAATTTTGAAAACCTCTGCAGTGAATGGGGTTTCTCCAATTTCTTCTTGACTCTTGGAGCTATCTCAATTAGTATAGACATGTTGCATACTTGATTCTCCTACATGATTAATGGAACTTGTAGCACCTACCATAGGCATGGTTTCTGAATGAATGACATTTTGAATGGTAGGGGTATCAGTTTCTGATAGTGCTTTCTCAAATTCCTCCCATTTTTGGATGAATCTATCATCTTGTTGAACATTAACAATTTCTTCTTCTTCAACTGGTACTTGTGTAGCTATTGCAACTATAATATGTTCTGCCTTAGGTTCTGGTTTGTGAAACAAAGAATTGCTTAGATGAGAATTTCATTGTTCCCAATACACTTTGAATCTTTGTGAATGTTATGGACTGAAAATTACCTCTTCTTTATGCTGAAGTGTTAAAAATTCATCAATTGATTCAAACATATCATTAAATGTTTCAGGCTCGCTTGAAAATTATTTCATCTTGATTGAATTCTTTATCTCTCTAGAAATACCATAGGGATCATAACTTATATTAGGAAACACTGAAAGTTTAAAAGGTTTTAATCGATCAATTTTAAGAAAAGCATGCTCTAAATTGTCTAGGGCAGACGAACCACAGGAAAAAGGAAAATTTTCCCAAATGGTCTTCTTGGCATCTTTCAGGGTTTTGGTTAAACCATGACCAACTGTTTGATAAGTGATTTCTTTGGCTAAAAATTTATATGTTATATACAAGGGTAGGACATGAGGATTGACATAACTTCCAAAAATATGGATGTATGTAAAATTCCTTCACAGAACCACCTACCGAAAGACTTGAGACTCTTATTGGCTTCAAGAGCAACTCTATTGATTTTTCTTCGAAAATGACTTCAAAGACTAGGGGCATTATATCATTGCACATTTTAATGATATAATGCTCCATTTCCATCCTAATGTTGAAAATTCATAGGAAAAATAAACTACGTCTAAGATATAGGAGCTCATAAAAAAAGAAGAGACTGCATGGGGTGTGGCATTTCTATTTTCTATATAGGCCGTAATAAATATGATCAAATTATCAGAAAGAATTGTAGCCCAGAATAAGATATAGACATCGGAGGCTGATTCTATCAAGGGTGTCCAGTTTTATTTAAATTTGGTTGTATTTACAAATCCAAAGGAACGTAACATCATTGGAGCTATTTGAGAGAATCAGATTTTGAGAGAGACGACTGAATACATACCCTTATCGTCACGCTTATGTCGGTTAGGATAATTTCTCCATTCTTTAATTATAGTCGCAGGATGGTCATTCTCACGCATGAATTCTTGAACGAATTGGGCATCGTATCTCTTCTAGGGATCTAGTAGTTTATACATTTTCTTCAAATCTGACAGCCTGAGAGAAGCATTGAAAGTTCTGCTTCGAGTAACAAATTTTCTATCTCTGATATCCACGTTTTCAAACACCCATATCACTAAGTCTGTGTATGACATCATTATATGATGAGGATCAATTATGTGAAGAAAATAATTCACTTTGTTTGTCCACGATTTTCAATAATTGGAAAAAGTATCGTGGACCAGAGCTTTTCTGTCGAAAATTACTTGTAGCTTCTCGTTCTCGAACAACTGATCTATCCATTCCTAGGTCATAGAACCAGTTTCTAGGTTGCATGTAGTATCTGAGATTAGGGGATCCATTTCACCATTTTCCGCTTGCTATATGATTGAGAGTGATGGGGTGGTGGATGCCCTTCACGATTTAACCAACCTTGACATCCTGTCATGCCTATGTGTTTGGAATTACCCTGTTGAAAAGAAAACCAGGGAAGATAAGTAAAATCACTTTGAACTATATTAACTATCCTGTCAACTTAACTCATGCATATGGAAGATCTATGGTATTACTATTTGAAATAATTAAAAATCAATTACACACCTCGAGATCATAAAACACCTGAATTAACATTTAATTGAAAAGAGTAGGTTTGTGTGATTGTGACAAATGTCATTAAATCATGATTGGTTGATCATTGATTTTGATCGTTGGCAACTTATGACACTCAGAGAAATCTCTGAAATGCGAAGTGCGGCATTGCAATTTCTTAAGACGGGATGCGATGTCGGCATCCGTCAGATGGCAGTTTGCGATGTTGGTGTCTGTCAAGTGATGGCTTCGCTATTTAACATTTTGACATTTCATAAGTGCTTTTTCACTACTTTGCATTTCATCAATATGCTATTTCGGAGATTCGTTATTTCGTGATTTCATTGATATTTTCCCCTGCTTATGTGCCTTTTCGGTTTGAGTGTTCTTTTTAGGTTTTTTTTGTATTTTATAAAGCTTACCCAATAGAAAAACTAACATTAAGTTTCATTTCTAAAACAAATATTATCCTAAAAAAATTAAAGGGTCCCCATTATCCTTTCTAAGCTATTTGACTTAGATAATGGGCAGTTGTTGTAATACTAAAAAACTCCCTCATATTTCTTTTTTTCCCACATGGGAGACCGTCCACATTTGCGAGGTTGATCTTGCAAAGCTTCAACCATATCGTGCCCTAACTCCTTATACGACGACCTCGTTGGGGATGTTGGGGTTCCCATATTTTGGCCAGATTGGCAAGACCAAAAGATGAGACAACATCAGAACTGCTTTGGGGTCCTAGGATCTATCCCTCCTGGACCTGGAGAGGGATCTCTCCAATAAAACAAAGAATGACATATCTTTGAAATCTCAAAATGAGATGTTACGCTAGTTATGAAGCACAAACGGGGGTTTAAAATGATTTGTTTGGTTGGTTTCTGGGTTGGTCATGAGATAATAGATTGAGAAAATAATGAGAGAAAAAGAACAAAGCAGGAGGATGTTTTCAGCAAAAAGGATAGGTCAAGAGAGTGCCATCCATTGGGCTATGGAGTCATGAAAGGAGATTACATGCAAAAACTAGCCAAGGCTTTCAGAGGGAAATTCATCTACACTAAATCATCTTTTTAGATAGATGATGGAAGGGAACATTAAGGCAAGAAAGTAAGAGAAGGAAAGCAACCCAATTTCTATCTATAGATCAGGCCAGAGGTCATTTAACTCCAGACCTGCTTGGACATACTCGTAGGAAAATCTCAAGGAGGGACAAAGGGGCAGATTATAGATTGGACCAAAGGTCATTTAACTCCGGCTCAGCTTTAGCATGCTCCAAGGGAAAACAGAGAATGAGTTTAAACAAAGAGATCTTAGAAAGGCCAGATGGTCGCATAAAGATCCCACTGGATAGGGCTAACTCTAATTCCCAGTGTTCCCAAATCTTCCAGCTTAAACCCAACAAGAACATCTAAGAATAGCTTCATTTAATTCATACATCAAAGAGCGGGCAATAACATCCACTACACTGGCTAAATCAACTGAAATCAACTCTTAGATCACACATCTAGCAGAAAACGTTGAGGGCAAGGAAGGCAAAGACATAGGGTACCTAACAAGGGTAAATCCTATGTCATATTTCTGATGCAAGCCAAGAAGAAAATGAAACATTATGAAAATGTAATAAACAGAGTAAGGAAAACATCACCAATAGAGATAAACCAGGATCCTGTGAAATTTTCTTTGATTAATTGATGCAAAACCAGTCATATACACTGAGCTCAATGGCTGTTACAATCCAAGCTTCTCCTCCCAGCCTACTACATAACAACTACTCTGCTAATCTCTCCCCAAACTGTTCTAATTGTCAAAACTAAATCCCTCTAACTACAACTGGCAGCAGCCAAACAACCACCCTTACAATATGTTCCTGGGGATTTCTTATAGGAGAATGAATAATAGCAGGAGTAGATGAACATTAAATGGATCTCATTAAGACAGAGTGGTTGAAGTGTTCACACACATACTTCTTAATGGCTCATCAGCGCTGTGTGTATTCTGTAGGCTGTTCTGGGAGACTCTGTCAGGCCAAGATTGACCTCTGGTGTTTTGTGAAGTACCTCTCTGGTTGTTTGGAGCTCTGCACCAGCCTTCTGGAATAAATGACGTGGATGAGAAAACTGCAAGTCTCTCCATACCTCATAACTGCTGTCCAGACAGTCCTTAAGAAGCTATGTCAGTATAATTAACCGTTTCAAGGCTCGAGGAGATATGAGGAATGCTGTAGGTGAATTTCTATCCTGGAGAAATGCGTTCCGTTGATACTAAAATGCGGATATGACCCTTTGTGTGCTTAAGTCTTCAAAGTGCATCCTTTCCTTTGAATGTGGGGTTAAACATTAATTACCTCAATAATAGGCATCAACCCCCTTTGAAACTCTTCTGCTAGTCCGCTGGCAAATGCTGAAATGGCCTCTCTATGTTATCTGCATAATACAATGAACTTGTTACAAACCCGGGCAGTGGTGGAGAACTGTTGCAGAGGCGGAGGAATGGTGGCAGAGCAGTGGAGAAACAATGAAAAGTGGCGGAGAAATGATATCATAGCGTAAAGCCCAAAGATTTACATTTGGGCGAATTACAAAGGAAAATATGAAAAAACAATGAATGGAGCCGTTGGATGTGGGACCTTGTCATGGTAGAGGGTGATACATCAGGACCGTCAGATCTTATGTGAGAATCTTATCGCAATCACAAATAGCAATCGGGAGATGGATCAGGGAGATAATCACAACGCGGAGCAAATAACTGTAATGCGATCGGGCAGATCGGAGCGGCGGCGTGATCAATCGCATAACGAATATTTGCGACGTGATCAATCGCATCGCAAATATTTGCGATGGATGATCGGAACATTTAAAACGCAGCATGCGATTGCGATATTGCGATCGGGAGGGGTTGTGATGCGATGATCGGAGGGATGGAGCAATCGAGGAGAGTCGCGATCATCGCATCACAAATATTTACGATGCGATCAATTGCATCGCAAATATTTGTGATGAGTGATCGGAGTCAACAAAATAAAACATGCGATGGGGAAGAGTTGGCAATTACGATCTCAAAGTGGCGGGTTACATAATATAAAACTTGTAATAAAGTCTTATAACAATGTATGAAGGGGTATGGTTGGGGAAGTGGTTTACGGTGGGAACTTTATAATATAAAGTTTTATTATAAAGTTCTACAGGTTATGGAGGGGAAGTGGTTGGGGGCTAGCGGAAAGGGGCTAGGCCCTACAAGGTCGAAAAGTGGGATTTAGCCCATTCTAATGTGATTTAAAGGTTAGGAATGGGAACGATAGAGGAATAAGGGGGAAAAAGGCCAACGAAGGGTAGGGGAAGGATATAAAGAGGATTTGGGAGGATTTGAAAGGTAAGTGAGGAATTTAGAAGGGAGAGGCAAGAGGATGAAAAAAAAAGCTTAGAGGTAATGAAATAAGAGGGGAAATGAACTCTTTGGGCATTTATTCACAACAGAGAGGCCTCATAATGGGAATCAACAGAGGGAATTTAATCAAGGATAGAGGCACAAGGAGGTTTCAAGGATGATGTGTTTTCAGGGGAAATGCATTCCTTGAAGCCTCAACAACATTTTAGCCCCCTGTTTGCTTGTCAAAAAAAATTATAGGGGGCTAAAAGTGGCTCCACATGGGGATGGCTTCTTCTTGAAGGAGTCAAGAATCCAGAGAATGATCTTTGGTGTAGGCCAAATGCCTGCTTCTTGGCACATCCCTTTCTTTCTTTAGATCAGCTGCCACAAATCATGAAGACATCATAACAACAGTAAGATTTCTCCCAAACCACTACCTACCCACACTATAGTCCTAACATTTTTCTTCTGGGTGCATTTGGACTTGCAGACCCTTTACATCATCAATCTTTACAAACATGAAAAAAAACATATTCTACTTCGACCCTTATTACTCCATGAGACTAGATTAGACTGTTGGCCTCATACTTTCTCTACCTGAGCTACTATCTGCTAGGATTAAACTGTCTAGCAGACTTCTTCTCTACATTCTAAGATAGAAATTGAAAACAATCAAGCTAGGATTGAACTGTCTGACTTGCTAGACTTTGCAACAATTAAAACAACTAACTACATGCTCATAGACTGAGCTTTATTGAGCTTTTCCTACCTACCCTAATCTAACTCAAATATTTACAAATATAGCTTACAAACATTGTCTTCCAATGTAACCAATCCATCAAGTGATCCCAAGGCTGGTCCTTTCGGCTCAACTCCTTGAGCAGGCTAGATAGGCAGGGCAACTCCCACTCTTTTTGTTCAATAACAACAGCTTTGAAAAATTTTCTTTCTATTTGAAACATGCTGCTCAAGAATACCTTTGATCCTTCTTCAAATGTTTCCAGGAAATGAGCATAAGGATCATGATATGATACCTTGTGATGAATATGTGGCAGTCAGGCTTCAACTAGGATTTCTTCTTCTTCCATTGGATCAAGAATAAGACTCTCCTGAGAAGGAGAATCTCCCTCACCTTCTTCATTTTCTGAGCTGGAGGACTCATCATATTTTTCTGCCGAATCTTCTCGTAGCTCTGATATACTTTGCACTGCTGGAACGAGCTCCGTGAAAAGATCTGGACATTCATGAGCAGGGATATCTTTCGTTACCCCCACCTTTTCAAGGGAAGGCTCTTTGCTTTCATCCTGCTCACAAATCTCTTCTTTTCTTTCCTCCTCATCTTCTGAAAGGAAAAGCTGCTGGCTACCAGACTCACTGATGATCTGTGGTAAAGTAGAATGAAGATTCGCAAAATCTCCATCTGCTATCATATTGTCGTAGCTTTCTCCATCAGTATCATAGATAGGCTGGCTGTTTTCATTACTTCTCTGAAATTGTTGGCTCAGATCTTCCTCCCGTAAATCTACTAACGACGACCCTGCAAGAAAATCTTCTGTTTGGATAACATCATCATCAGATGGGTTAAAAACAGGAAAATGACAAATATTAGTAATGCTACCACCCGAACATACTGGCTCATCAACAGATTTCTCTTCACTCTGATTTACATGCGAGCTTTCTAACTCTGTACGACAAAGATCATCAGATGAATGGAAAAGAATATCTGATCTGTAAAAATATTCAGAGGCTGGCTGTCCATTGATGATCTGATCTATTTCATCTTCCATCAAAGGGGAGAATGGTCTTGTGTTTCCTTGTGCAGAAGTGCAGCAACTCTCTGTTTCCTTTGAAGACTGGATTTGAGGCAGGATGTCATCTTGAGCCTCAACTATGAGGGATGGTAAATCAACATCTGAGTTTTCAGGAATATCTTGAAAAACGTCCCCAGTCTCTTGACTGTTTTCTCCCTCAGCTGATTCATCTATGTTCTTATGATAACAAGGATGCATATGAAAATTTTGAATGGCCACTAATAGATTTTTAGGATGCCTATTAACCAAATCCTCATCAATACCTAACAGATACTGAATTATATTCTGAGATTGATCAAAACAATCTCATGATAAGGATGGATATTTTCCTTTATAATTCTTGTAAAATACCTGGTGCATGTCCCTTAAAGAAAACAAACTCCGAGGTTCTAACCATTCATACCAGACCCTAGATTTTCCTTCTAATGTTGCCATGAAAATTTTCACTAGGGATTCTTCATGCCATTCAACTTTAAATCTCCACACATGTATATGAAACTTGATGAGATGTAGCAAGGGGTCCTCAACATTTTCACCCTGAAAGATAGGCAGGTTTCTTAACCAGTCCACTTCAAGCATTTTGTGTGGGAATCCAGGGATATGCTGCCTGCTCTTTGGGGCATCTCTTCTCTGTATGTGTGGAAGCATGTTTGTAAATTAGAAAGAGGTCACTGTGTCTGCTCAACCAGTTCAGAGTCTTCTACCAGTGGAGTCATTTGGTCTTTTGGGAGTTATGGAGTGTGGAGTCACCAGGTGGATGAATTTGACTGTTTGGAGCAGGATGCTATCTACTGTTAGCAATCAAATGAAAATCTAAAGGCAAAGTGGTCTTTCCCTAGCGGAGTCGCCATTATGTTGGAGTTCCCATATTTTGCCCAGATTGGCAAGACCAAAAGATGAGACAACATCAGAACCTCTTTGGGGTCCTAGGATCTAGCCCTCCTGGACCCAGAGAGGGATCTCTCCAATAAAACAAAGAATGATATATCTTTGAAATCTCAAAATGAGATGTTAGGCTAGTTATGAAGCACAAAGGGGGGTTTAAAATGATTTGGTTGGTGGGTTGCTGGGTTGCTCATGAGATCATAGATTGAGAGAGAAATGAGAGAAAAGGAACAAAGCAGCAGGATGTTTTCAGCAAAAAGGATAGGTCAAGAGAGTGTCATCCATTGGGCTATGGAGTCATAAAAGGAGATTACATGCAACAACTAGCCAAGGATTTCAGAGGGCAAATCATCTACACTAAAGGATCTTTTTAGATAGATGATGGAAAGGAACATTAAGGCAAGAAAGTGAGAGAAGGAAAGCAACCCAATTTTTGTCTATAGATCAGGCCAGAGGTCATTTAACTCTAGACCTGCTTAGACATACTCGTAGGAAACTCTCAAGGAGGGAAAAAGGGGCAGCTTATAGATCGGACCAGAGGTCATTTAACTCCAGGTCAGCTTCAGCATGCTCCAAGGGAACACGAAGAATGAGTTTAAATAAAGAGATATTAGAAAGGCCAGTTGGTCGCATAAAGATCATAGTGGACAGGGCTAACTCTAATCCCCAGTGTTCCCAAATCTTCCAGCTTAAACCCAACAACAACATCTAAGAATAGCTTCATTTAATTCATACATCAGAGAGCGGGCAATAACATCCACTACACTGGCTAAATCAACTGAAATTAACTCTTAATACATCTAGCAGAAAACATTGAGGGCAAGGAGAGCAGAGACATAGGGTACCTAAAAAGGGTAAATCCTATGTCATATTTCTAATGCAAGCCCAGAAGAAAATGAAACATTATGAAAATGTAATAAACAGAGTAAAGAAAACATCACCAATAATAATAGACCAGGATCCTGTGAAATGTGCTTTGATTAATTGATGCAAAACCAGTCATATACACTGAGCTCAATGGTTGTTACAATCCAAGATTCTCCTCCCAGCCTACTACATAACAACTACTCTGCTAATCTCTCCCCAAACTATTCTAACAGTTAAAACTGAGTCTCTCTAACTACAACCGGCAACAGCCGAATAACCACCCTTACAATATGTTCCTGGGGATTTCTTATAGGAGAATGAATAATAGCAGGAGTAGATGAACATTAAATGGATCTCATTAAGACAGAGTGGTGGAAGTGTTCACGCCCATACTACTTAATGGCTTAGCAGCGCTGTGTGTACTCTGTAGGCTATTTTGGGAGACTCTGTCAGGCCAAGATTGATCTCTGGTGTTTCATGAAGTACCTCTCTGGCTGTTTGGAGCTCTGCGCTAGCCTTCTGGAATAAATGACGTGGATGAGAAAACTGCAAGTCTCTCCATACCTCATAACTATTGTCTAGACAGTCTTTAAGAAGCTCTGTTAGTATAATTAACCGTTTCAAGGCTCGAGGAGATATGAGGAATGCTGCAGGTGAATGCTTGTCTTGGAGAAATGCATTCCGTTGATACTAAAATGCGGATATGACCCTTTGCGTGCTTAAGTCTTCAAACTGCATCCTTTCCTTTGAATGTGGGGTTAAACATTAATTACCTCAATAATAGGCATAAACCCCCTTTGAAACTCTTCTGCTGGTCCGCTGGCAAATACTGAAATGGCCACTCTGTGTTATCTGCATAATACAGTGGACTTGTTACAAACCCGGGCAGTGGTGGAGAACTGTTGCAGAGGTGGAGGAATGGTGGCGAAGCAGTGGAGAAACAATGAAAAGTGGCGGAGGAATGATATCATAGCGTAAAGCCCAAATATTTACATTTGGGTGAATTACAAAGGAAAATACAAAAAAACAATTTACAGAGCCGTTGAATGTGGGACCTGGTCATGGCAAAGGGCGATAGATCAGGATCGTCGGATCTTATGTGAGATCGACGGTGGATATGGGGTCGAGGCACTCTAATCGCAATTGGGAGATAAAATGGGGAGATAATCGCAATGCGGAGCAAAGAATTGCGATGCGATCGAGCGGATCGGAGCCACGGCACAATCAATTGCATTGCAAATATTTGCGATGGATGATCGAAACATTTAAAACGCAGCATGCGATTGCGATATTGTGATCGGGCGGGGTTGCGATGTGATGATCGAAGGGATGGAGCAATTGGGGGGAGTCGTGATCATCGCATCGCAAATATTTGTGATGAGTGATCGGAGTCAACAGAATAAAAAATGCGATGGGGAACAGTTTGCGATTCTGATCTCAAAGTGGTGGGTTACATAATATAAAACTTGTAATAAAGTCTTATAACAATGAATGAAGGGGTATGGTCGAGGAAGCGGTTTACGGTGGGAAATTTATAATATAAAGTTTTATTATAAAGTTCTACGGGTTATGGAGGGGAAGTGGTTGGGGGTTAGCAGAAAGGGGCTAGGCCCTACAAGGTTGGAATGTGGGTTTTAGCCCATTCTAATGTGATTTAAAGGTTAGGAATGGGAACGATAGAGGAATAAGGGGCAAAAAGGCCAGCGAAGGGTAGGGGAAGGATATAAAGGGGATTTTGGAGGATTTGAAAGGTAAGTGGGGAATTTAGAAGGGAGAGGCAAGAGGATGAAAACAAAAGCTCAGGGGTAATGAAATAAGAGGGGAAATGAGGTCTTTAGGAATTTCTTCACAACAGAGAGGCCTCATAATGGGAATCAACAGAGGGAATCTAATCAAGGACAGAGGTACAAGGAGGCTTCAAGGATGATGTGTTTTCAGGGGAAATGCATTCCTTGAAGGCTTAACAGCATTTTAGCCCCCTGTTTGCTTGTCAAAAATATTTATAGGGGGCTAACGGAGGACATGCAAAGAAGGATCGAAAAAGAGGAGACGACTCTGATACCAGTGACCCAAAATTATGTAGGAACACAATAAAATATAGAAATACACATAAATTCAGATATGTAGTAGAAATAACACTTCATTTCATTAATATCAAATAACTAAAAATGCTGACAAACGGATGGAAATAAAACAGATAGGAAGCTGATAGTTTATCTCTAAGAAGAGATGTGGTGGCTACAAGCCTCTCAACTATGTTACAATGAGGTTGAAGGGCCTTTTTATTTGAAAACCATAAACAACCAAAACCCTAACCAGAGGAGATGAAATGAAAAGAGTTTGTGTGCCCCATTGGGGTTAGTTGGGATGCCAACTTCCCAGGGTCATAACTTGGTCATATTATCTATGTTAGGCACGTACAGTATATCATCATAAATATATCTCTGAGTGCTAGATGTTTTCTTGTATGTCCTTGCCTATGGTCGAGGGCCTGCTACATAACTAAAAAATATTCCATTATGGGTGTCAAAACAGCTTGAGATGTTCAAGACCTGAAAAACTACTAAAAATAGTAAATGCTACTATAAAAAATGAAATTGACGACACTAATTGGAGGTCTGGGTGGAATATGTGGGTGGCCACCAATGTCCTCCTAGATCACTAGAATAACTACTTCTATACAACATATAATAATAAAATATACACATCAATCACAGAAGAACACTAGAATATTGTCCCCAAATTTTTTTGTTTATGATAATGAATTTTTGAATACAACTAGTTCTTGACCTGCATACTAAGGTTCAGGTTTTCTACACACTTACTTGTAGACTCTTCTCTAGGCATATGCGCACTCAGCTACAGAGCCTCTCCTTCACTACCAAATTACAAATTACAAAACTCTTATCTATATCACAACGATGATTCTATTCTTATTATTTTATCCTATATATACTATTACATCATAGGATTACATTGTCAAGAATACCATGGTCCGAATATCATGGACTCCGTAAAAAAAACAACTATGTTCCCAAAACTATTGATCCCTTACAAAATCATGCATTTTTAGAAAAAGGAGGGTATTTGACACTGCACTGTACATTTACTTCCTTAAATTTCACTCTGTTGTGTGCTCCACTACGCACTCTGATCCACAAAATGTGGAGTCTTTGCGAAACTCTAGGCCAAGTTGGGTTGCGACCAACATGCCCCCAACACTAACATGTGACTTGTCCCAAGTCACTAAGTTGATTTGCCTCTAATATGCACTGCAATGTTGTTTTAGTTCTTGTTGATTTGTCAGAGAATGCATGTGATATGATTTTATTAACTACGCACTTCCTCCAACAGTGCTTATGTCATTGGTTCTATAGCCTTCCCCATCACTGCCTCCTCTTTCTATTGCATCTCTTGAAGCTTCTCATCCACTACTTGAGAGAGTTTGAGCTGTTGAAAATGCAACAAGATGATGGAGCTTAGTGAAATGAAGTCGCCTTCACTAAGTGGGCCCGCAGGCTATTTTTGGCGCAAAGTCTATTTTTAGACATATGGATCATGGTCTCTAAGTTGCAGGATGCTATTTATGGATGATTGGTTAAGTTGGTAAAAATATATGGACCTCTATTTTTAGACATTGGGCGGTTTTTATTTTTAGACTGCCGGGCTAAAAATAGAACAGTCAAATATTATTAACCCTTAATAATATTTAGACTATAAACATTATCTTATCCTCTTGGAGCACTTCAGTTTGATGCTTGGATGTGGCACATGCAGCTGACAGAAGAAAATACACTTTTCCTAAGGGTTAGTTGAGCTATTGCATGGTTGACTTCAGTTAGAACTCATGTGGCAGAGTTTGGTGGAGTTGATGAGACAGTTGGTGGAGTTGTGTTCGGTTTAACTTAGTTGAACTAGTTGTATTTAGTCTAACTGAAAAATAAACTAGTGATGAGTGGTGTGAATTAATTAATAATTAATTCACTAATTATTAACTCGTAATTCAACTAAAGAACACATCAGTTAACTACAATGCATGGACAATTAAGTGGAGACCAGTGTTAGAGGTGGGTGAAAGGGTGAGTGTGACTATCAGTTGTGACTACAACTGTGCATGAGATTTGCACACACATTGATGGAGATTGCCAATGAGGATTGCGCAGTTGGATCTAGTGGGATTCGAACTTGGATCTCATCATTAATCAACTTGGATTGCGCAGTAGAGGCAGGCAGAATTATGGAGGAGATTTGAACATATAAGTTGTTCATCTTCATAACTAGTTTTGTGTGTAGCATTGAGATAGTGCTGAGAGCTGTGAGAGCTTTGTGCTATGTGTTGTTACATGTTCTCTATCATTATATTATACAGATAGTTGGGGGTTTTCAGCTATTTCTTTCCCCATTACATCCTGTGTTGATATGTGTGCTTGATTATGTTTTGATGAGCGCATGCGACTGCTTTCTATTTCCGCATATTGATGATCAGTTGTAGAAGAGGTTATGTATTATGCATGAAGCTTAAATAGTGTAGAATCAGGATAATCTCGAAGAATAATTCAGCAAATTGTTCAAATTTCTACATGGTATCGGAGCTATCAAAGCGAGAATTGATCATCGGATCTATTACAGTGATTACAATTTATTTCGGTAGACAGAGTCTGTAACGGGCCAGGTAGCCTCTGGATCCATCCTTTCTTTGAAAGGTGATATATCCAGTAAATGCCCCTACATTTGATCTCTGTGCTAGAAATAATTTGTTCTCACAGATCCAGAAGAAGTTGAGTTTTGAGCTTGGAATTCGAATTTTGCAGCAGTTTGTTTTCTTGGTGCCGGAGTTGAAATGTCTTTCAACAGATTGCGACTGGAATATTCCCTTGAGGGTAGTTCAAATTATGTTGCATGGAAAGACCGGATGGAGGTGATATTAGATGATAATGGGCTGAAGGAGTTCATAGATAATGAAGTATCAAAGCCTACTGATGCTGCTCAATTTGAGGCTTGGCAAAAGAAGATGGCGAAATGTCGAAGGATTCTGTTGGAGGGTGTAAAGGATCACATTGTATCCATCCTGCATGGAAAAGCTTCTCCATATTTGATGTGGAAAGTGTTGACAGATCTATTCCAGAGCAAGAGTGACCAGAGGAAGTTGGCGCTCAAGGATAAACTCAGAAACATTAAGATGGAGAAAGGCGACAGTATGGCCAAGTACCTCACAAAGTTCACTCAATGCAGAGATGAGCTGGGAAGTGTGGGGGTGACTGTCGATGATGAGGACTTGGTGGACCTGGCTCTCCTTGGTCTTCCGAAGAGTTGGCATTCCTATCAGGATTCTTTCAATGGTCGGGAGAAGTTGCCGGGATGAGAGCGACTTTGGTCGGATCTCATGCAAGAGGACGGATCTTCATCAAAGGCATCTGATGAAGAAAATTGCACTTTGGCTGCCAAAGCAAAGAAGGGGAAGAGCAAGAAATCTTCTCAGTCTGGTGTGAAAGGCAGGAAGCAAGACATGTCCAAGGTGAAGTGCTTTCACTATCACTAGCACGGACATTATGCCACAAATTGTCCAAAGAAGAAGAAAAATAAGCATGCTGCTGGATCTGCAGCAGGAGAGGCATTGGCCTCACAGTTTGAGCTAGATTTTTCATTGATCGCATGCTTGGTATCAAGTGTGATGGGATCAGTATGGTTCTTGGACAGTGGTGTGTCATTTCACATGACCGGAGATCAGGATCTGTTTTCAGATCTGGAGGAGAAATATCTTGGAGTTCACATCGAGATGGGCGATGATGGTAGATACAGTGCGACCGATATCTGTACCATTTACTTTGAGAGGGAGTCTGGTAAACCCTTCGTATTGAAGGAAGTATTGCATGTTCCAGGATTGATGAAGAATCTGATCTCTATGGCGATGTTGGAAGACAAGGGGTATGATGCGGTCTTCAGCGAAGGAAAGGATTTCTTGCACAGTAAGACAACTGGAGAAACCCGGAAGATAGGGGTTCAAGTCAAGAACCTTTATCAGTTGCAAGTACATGGCTGCGTAGAAATGGCATGCAAGGTAGAAGGAGTGGTGAGCCGAGATGATGGCGAGCTGTAGCACCGGAGATTGGGCCACCTTCACCATGGAGCTTTGAAGATACTGCAACAAATTTCTACTGGGCTTCCTAAGGGCACTCTTGCACAGACAGATCAGTGCAAGGGGTGTACCTCGGAAAAATTTGTGAAAGCCACCTTTCACGAGAAGGATAGTCATGCCACGATGATCCTTGAGAGAATCCACACAGACATGTGTGGACCTTTCTCAGTAGCTTCGACAGCAAAGCACAAGTACTATGTGATATTTGTTGATGATTTATCTTGGAAGTGCTGGATCTTCTTCATGCAGAAGAAGAGCGAGACATACTCAAAGTTCTGTGAGTTCAAGGTGCTTGTTGAGAAGGAATTGGGGAAGCATGTGAAGGCTCTTAGGAGCAAAAATGGTGGTGAATTCATCTCTACTAAATTCAAGGACTTTTGCAGTGCGGAAGGGATTCAGAGAGAGCTCATAACCCCACATAACCCACAGCAGAATGGGGTTGCTGAGCGGAAGAATAGAACAATCGTGGGTGCTGCATGGGCGATGTTGCATGATCAGGGCCTACCCCTTCACTTTTGGGCAGAGGCATGCAATACTCCAGTATATGTGCAGAACCGTTGTCCTCACAAGATACTTGGCATGAGTACACCAGAGGAGGCGTTTTCTGGCAAGATGCCTGATATTTCCCATTTGAGGATTTTTGGTTCACCTGTCTACATGCATGTGACGAAGGATGCCAGGAAGAAGCCGGATCCGACTACAGAGGTTGGACTATTTTTGGGGTACACTGATACACCCCAAAACTATCATGTGTCTTTTCCAGACAGTCGCAAGACTGTTGTGCGACGGGATATCAAATTTCAGGAGGAGAAAGCCATGAAGTGTTCACTTGAGAGGGAGCCACACTTGCATGCAGATGAGGAGCTATTAGTTCCTAATGATGAGTTTCAGGATGTGGATCAGCCACAAGAGGAAGTTCATGGAGTGGAAGAGACCACTCATGCAGCGCCAACCATCAGAGGGCGCAAGCACACTACAGAAGCTGAGCGACTGGCTCAAGATGCAGAGAGGATTGTAGGACCACCTACAACATAGCGCAGACAGAGACAGTCACTTGACCGATACACTGGATACATGGCTCTTATGATAAAATGTGTCATGACAGAGCCATCCTCTTTCGAGGAAGCTGTGGAGGACCCCGCATGGGTAGATGCCATGGTGGAAGAGTATGATTCGATTGTCAAAAAAAGTGCATGGGAGATTGTCCCGCGATCGGAGGGGAAATCAGTGGTGGGTTCACGATGGATCTACAAAGTGAAGCAGGTAGCTGACGAGAGTGTGGAGAATTAGAAGGCAAGATTTGTTGCCCGTGGCTTCTCACAGAATGAGGGGATTGATTATGAGGAGACCTTTGCACCTGTCGCAAGGTACTCTTCCATACAGACGATCCTAGCTCTCTTAGCGCAGATGGGGTGGCACATCCATCAGATGGATGTGAAGACTGTGTTCCTCAATAGAGTCATTGAGGAGGAGGTGTACATAGAGCAGCCCGAAGGTTTCGAGATCTTCAGTAGTGAGTCGCATGTGTGCAGACTCAAGAGAGCATTGTACGGGTTCAAGCAAGCACCTCGTGCTTGGTACACACGGATAGAGAGTTACTTCACCGGACTTGGATTCTCCAAGAGTGAGACGAATCCTAACCTGTACTAGATTTTGGTGGAGGGGAAGTTGTTGATCATTGTACTGTATGTAGATGATCTGATTTTGACGGGAGATGAGCTGTTGATACTTTCTTGCAAGGAGGATCTTGCTAGAGAGTTTGAGATGAAGGACTTGGGCCTCCTTCATTATTTCCTGGGATTGGAAATCTAGCAGCGCAGTGGTGGACTGTTTGTTTCTCAGGGTAAGTATGCCCGAGAGATACTGGAGAAGTTCAACATGCATGACTACAAGCCTGTTGATACTCCTCTTCCTGGAGGTTGGAGGAAGGAGGATGCTACTTCAGCGGAGGTAGTGGATGCCACTGTTTATCGACAGTTGGTGGGGTCGCTTATGTATCTGGTCAATACACAACCCGATATATGCTATGTTGTTAAACAACTTTCGCAAGCTATGGTTAAGCCTACCAAGCTCTTCTGGAAAGCAGGCAAGTATGTATTGCGTTATCTTAGAGGCACATCCGGATATGGACTGTGGTACAGACAAGAGGATGAGGTGAAGCTGTGTGGCTTCATGGATGCAGATTGGGCAGGGAGCCCAACAGAAAGAAAGAGCACATCTGGAGGGATCTTCAGTATCGATTCGACAACAGTTTCCTGGTACAGCAGGAAGCAGAGATCCATGGCACTCAGTTCTGCGGAGGCCGAGTATATCGCAACAAGCTTGGCTGCATGCGAGGCTATTTGGATGAGGAAGATTCTGGTCGGGTTGTTCGGGTCATACTTGGAGCCTACTGTGATTTATTGTGATAACCAGAGTTGCATTAAACTCTTGGCTAATCCAGTATTTCATGATATATCCAAACACATCGACATCAGGTACCATCATATCAGATATTGTGTGCAGCGGAGAATCATGTTACTTTCATATATTCCCACGGAGGATTAGGATGCTGACATCTTGACGAAGGCGCTCACTAGGAGAAAATTCAAATTCCACAGAGGTAGGATAGGGGTTGCAAATAATCCATATCTTGTTGAGAGGGAGTGTTGAAAATGCAACAAGATGATGGAGCTTAGTGAAATGAAGTCGCCTTCACTAAGTGGGCCCGCAGGTTATTTTTGGCACAAAGTCTATTTTTAGACTATGTCTATTTTTAGACATATGGATCATGGTCTATAAGTTGCAGGATGCTATTGATGGATGATTGGTCAAGTTGGTAAAAATATATGGACCTCTATTTTTAGACATTGGGCGGTTTCTATTTTTAGACTGTCGAGCTAAAAATAGAACAGTCAAATATTATTAACCCTTAATAATATTTAGACTATAAACATTATCTTCTCCTCTTGGAGCACTTCAGTTTGATGCTTGGATGTGGCACATGTAGCTGAAAGAAGGAAATACGCTTTTCCTAAGGGTTAGCTGAGCTATTTCATGGTTGACTTCAGTTAGAGCTCAAGTGGCGGAGTTTGGTGGAGTTGATGAGACAGTTGGTGGAGTTGTGTTCGGTTTAACTTAGTTGAACTAGTTGTATTTAGTATAACTGGAAAATACACTAGTGATGAGTGGTGTGAATTAATTAATAATTGATTCACTAATTATTAACTCATAATGCAACTAAAGAACACATCAGTTAACTATAATGCATGGATAGTTCAGTGGAGACCAATGTTAGAGGTGGGTGAAAGGGTGAGTGTGACTATCAGTTGTGACTACAACTGTGCATGATATTTGCACACACATTGATGGAGATTTCCAATGAGGATTGCGTAGTTGGAGCTAGTGGGATTCAAACTTGGATCTCATCATTAATCAACTTGGATTGCACAGTAGAGGTAGGCAGACTTGTGGAGGAGATTTGAACCTGTGACTTGTTCATCTTCATAACTAGTTTTGTGTGTAGCATTGAGATAGTGCTGAGAGCTATGATAGCTTTGTGCTATGTATTGTTACATGTTCTCTATCATTATATTATACAGATAGTTGGGGGTTTTTAACTATTTCTTTCCCCATTACATCCTATTTTGATATGTGTGCTTGATTATGTTTTAATGAACGCATGCGACTGCTTTCTATTTCCGCATATTGATGATCAATTGTAGAAAAGGTTATGTATTATGCATGAAGCTTAAATAGTGTGTAATCAAGATAATCTCGGAGAATAATTCAAAAAATTGTTCAAATTTCTACATGAGCACCTCATCCTATCATGACTGAGTTCTCTCTATTAGATTTTTATCTTCCCTTCTCAGCTTCTCTATCTTCTTTTGGAGGGAATTTCCCTAATTGACCTTTGTGAGCTTCTGTGAGAATGCTATGGTTCTCATAGTTGCCCGAATATCCTCCAACATTTGTTTCTTCTATTGAATATCCTCTTGTACCTTCTTCACATTTAGATCTTCCTGCAACGAAATCCAAGTCTGTCATCTCTCATCCAAAAGCTTCCCACAATCTGCCACCATTGCGGAGATGCTGACCACAACAACCTTTAGGTCGGCCACCCTCTACTCTTGCACTTCCTATGGTGTGTTTGGGTGTAGCTTCATTTTCAACTCGTTAATATTCATCTCATATTCAAATTGTACGCCCATTATCTTATTTTTGTATCCTTTTACCGCAAGGCCGAGCTTCACGACCTTGTCCTCCACTGAATCTTCTTCTTGAACATCAATGTCCAGAACCTTGCGGCATGTGGCTTCAACCACCTCCTTCTGATTTTTTTTTTGTTGTACTGCCTAATCCTTCTCTTGCATCACCTAGTTGAGGTACTGCTTCAGCGAATCTCTCTCTCTCTCTCTACCTAAATGTTCAACTTTGAAGCGATTTCTTCTTGTTGCTTTAGCTCATCTATGATCTCCTGATGCAACTCATGTAATATCATAAGTGGCATTGTTGTGATGTTCATTTTTACATAATTCGTTCTGAGGACTCATATTGTGTCCTTGTCACGTTGTATGTAAAATCTATGGAAGTCGTCCTTAAAATTCATGACTAAGTTATATTTCTTTTATATTCTTCGTGACAGGCAAGGGTGTTGGTTCATAAACATGTGTAAGTCCATATGATATATAACAAAAAACATTACATTGTCTTGTGGGTGCAATGGTATAGTGGTATACCAAAACAAGGAATACTGTAGAGATTCACAAACAGCCGAGGCTACTAGAGGGAACTACGAAAATTCTGACTCTTTCCATGTAAGCTTTGAAATTATTAGAAGTAGCCATGCATAATGAAACATAGTATCTTTTTCGTAAGCCTCGCAACTATTTTCTCGAAATTATTTTCATAAGTCTGTGGCCCTATTGTACTAAACCACATTAGTGCACTGCGTAGATAATGCGACCACCAGTGAAAGGAATTCATTAGCCCGACACTTCCTCGTGATATTTCCAGCCAATATATCTGTTGCGAATTGAACTCCTTGGTCATTGATCGAGTTGATATCATAACCTTGCTTCCCCTTTGTCTGTCCAAACTTGTTCTTCATGTATTCTACTATGCCTCTGTCCTGATCTTTTCCATCAAACTCCTCTGTGGGATTTAACCCTTGATAATCAAGTCTTTTGATTCTCCATATCAATACTGGGTCGATAGGGATCCTCTTCCCCATCCCCAGGCATCCAATGTGCATCAACACGAGTAGTTGTCTCACACAGGTTGTGCTTCCTGGATTTCTGCTGATGTGCAACACATTCAACATGTTCAAAAAAGCTGACAGCGCTAACCCAACTGCCTACTGTTGTGGTTCTAACCTCATCACACTACTTTTAGGTTCGTAAATTTGTTTTAATTATCTATCTGGTGTGAACCAATGATATCTATTTTTGTAATTGAAATAATTTTCCGTGAACTTGAGCTGTGGAATCTTCCCAAGGTCTTCTCCAATAGATCGCACTGACTCCGAAAGTAGAGGTTTGAAGGTGACATACTTTGATCCTTCAACTCTATCTTTGGTTTCACATCTAGTTTCCTTGGTCAGATATATGGTGGGAGAGGCGATGGAAATGCTTCACCATCGATTTCTTTTTGCTTTTTCTCTACTTCTTCCTCTCTATCTATCACCTGATCAGGTTCTTGCTGAGGCTCAACAAGGTTCTTTTCATGTTTCTTATATTTTCTGTGTTCTTTGTTCATTTTCTTCCATAGGGATCTTCGTTATGTGCATGATGATGTTATTGCGGGTGATGATGCTACTACAGGCATCTCAGATGATGTTGCAGGTGTATCAGATGATGCTGTGGCTATTTCCATAACTTAGATAAATATATTTTTGAATTAATCACCTCATTAGGATGTAATCGACGTTTCGAGCCAACTACTGTATTTCATCCTCCTAAAAAGGTGAAAAATCCAACCGATCTTATTGAATAAATAGTGTGGATGCATCATTGCCCATAATTAGTCATTGAAAACTAGCCATTGACAAACTAACTGTTAATGAATTTGTAAATTAAGAAATATTATAATAAAATGAAAAAATTATTATTGTATATCTTAATATAGTTAAAATATTTTTATAATGTTAAATATTTTTAATTATTTTATTAATATAATACATAGGAAATTATATAATATATTGTAAGATAATATAAAACACAGGATAATATATAAGAAATAATCAAGGGAATAAAGAGAAACAACATAAAATAATCAAATACCAGGGA